>JACXGM010010900.1:7087-25780 GCA_016801145.1 Umbra pygmaea | reverse complement strand
TTTGAGTTTACTTATGTGACCAGTGTACCTTTAAGTACAGTTTTGTTCCTAAGGGTACAAAAGTGTCCCATTAGAGGTACAGATATGAATGGTAAAAATTTGGACCCATGCTGAAAGGTACAATATTTGTACCTCAAAAAGGTACAGCCCCAGCGACAAGCTTAGGTACATTCTTGTACCTTCATTTCTGAGAGTGCATGTGTGAAATACCCTGTAAATAGAACACATAGTAGATTGAAACGTGACGAGAATATAAAATCTCCTTTGTCTTGCAGGTCCTGGAAACCCAGCTGGCCCGGGGCTTTAGTGATGGGGGTACTGGAGAGGGCAGCGGAGATAGAGACCATGTCATCCACAGACGAGACACTGAACCCAACCTACGACACAGATCACCGCTATCTCAGCTGTGAGTCACTCTGCGTCCCAGCCTCTCGTCACAGGGCCTTTGTGTTCTGCTTACAGTAAAGAATAGTGACACGTCATGGTGGCATCGGCTGTTCTGCCTCGTTTACTTCTCTTCACCTTACAAATAACACATTGATGATTTCTTCTAGGATGATCATTGTTCTGTAGTCAAGCATGGTAGCTAAGGCCAGTAGTGTTTCTTCCCTTTGTGACCTTAGTCGTTGTCTGTAGCTCAACTAAGGTCTTGTCTAATTGGTCAGATGATAAACTCAGTTGTAGGTTTGTTATGTGTTAAGAGAAGAAGGACTCTAAAGACTAGCTCCTCCCACCTCTGTTCAGCCAATCTAGGAGTCAGTGTGCCCTTCGACATTGGAAGGATGCTAACACCTGTGAAAATGGAAAATGTTCAAACCATTGCAACTAAATTCCGCTAGTTAATACATGCATGCTTCTGTTTTCTGACTGACCTATGTTGGCATTAACATATATGTAGTTCATTGGAGGTTACTCAACCCCAAAACCTTTAGCCCTAGTCAAAATAAAGGATGCATTCCAAAAGTATATTGCCTGTTAACTGTAACCATGGTAACTGTCTAATCCATGTTAACTGTAACCACGTGAACCTCTCTAATCGATGGTAGTTTTAACTGTGGTAACCTTCTAATCCAGTCAAACTATAACCATGGTAACTGTGTTCCCCCCTCAGCGGTGATCAGAGCCCCGGTCAAGTGAAACTACAAATTGGCTACTCATTAGAGGAAAACAGGCTGTTCATAACCATCTTATCCTGCAGGTTTGCACTAAACTACATTTCCCATAATGCATTGACACTGACAGACTGACTGGTGGTGTGCAGTACTGAAACCTAAGGGCCTATATTCTATGTTTTCCATCTAGATTATGTTGTATTGTATTATTCAGAGTGTTTATGAATGTGCAGCCATTGTTCTTAATTTGAATACAAAAGTTCAGAACACATACTGTAGGCATGCAAGAGGGAGAAGTATCTGGCAAGTTCAGAGGTAATGAAATTAACGGTAATGGGAAAAACTGAAAACACAATGCAAATAGCACAGTACACATACACAACTGGTACCAAACATTATGTTTGTCTAGCAGAGAAATTCACTTTAGCTCTGGATGTTTATGGTCTGGCCCTAAGTATTTTGCGCTGCTGACATGCACAGCTAGTATTCAACTGAGAGCAATGTTCATTAAATTCACACAGGATAGTTCTCAAACTCATGTGTACAGAATTTTTTTAACCGTGTGTTTCCTACAACATTTCCTTGTTTGACTTCTCAGAAGTTAATTACTACGGTTTTTTTCAAGATAAATTAGCCTACTCACACAGCTGAAACCTGTGAATCCAAAGATCTGCAAAAAGTGTTGCAGGGCAGGGTTGCCAGGTTTATCAAAAATGTCATGGCTCTAAACTAGTGAAAATGCCTGAAAAAAAGCCAAATTTCTTTACGCACATCAGAGTTTACATATTTTCACAATGCTGTTCTCTATCATTAACTGCATATTTATAAACAAATCTTTATTGTAGGCCTATTCTTTTAATTTAACTTTTATTTGTTGATTTGAAACATTTTCTTTTCATATGCTGATACTGCTCCCATTGGAAATAGACAAACAAAAGGATAATTCTGCGCTTTTACCATACATAACAGCTTATATCAGTAGGCAAACAAATTATTGAGAAAGAATAGGTAACTTTATTAAACTTTTATCACTTTTATTATAATATTTACAGTGTAGACAAGAAACAGTTATGGACATTGTGTTTGCTTTAATGAAGAGTCTTGTTGTTTGGTCAAGCAATTGCTTTAATAGAATTATGTCGGTACTGCATGTCTGGTTGTTGTATTCTGGTATTTCAGAAAGATGGATGGATAATTGAGAGGCCGGTTTATTAAGGGTCAGATATAGCAAGAGTCTAGTGTATTTAAACACTTATAAATGAGGGACAGCTATTCGTAATCTATATGCTGAGTTTATTTCAATGAGCTAGTGTGTGCTCACTGTCCACTTTTGAAACCAGTCAACATTGTGCTGTTGCCAGTACACAGTGTCTCCATTTTGTTAGTCATGCATTGTGTTGTGTGCATGCCTTTAGGGGCCTGCCAGTGTGTGGGTCTGCTAAAGACGGGACGGACTCCTACGTTACCTTCATCCTTCTGCCTGACAAGAACCGAACCACTAAGAGAAAGACAAACATCAAGAAGAGAGACCTCAACCCAGAGTTTAATGAGAGGTGAGACAGGAGACTAGAGAGGGACTTTAACGAGAGGTGAGACAGGAGACTAGAGTGGGACATTAACAGGGGTGAGACAGGAGACTAGAGAGGGAAAGGACTTTAACAAGAGGTGAGACAGGATACTAGAGAGGGACATTAATGACAGGTGAGACAGAAGACTAGAGAGGGACAGGACTTTAACAAGAGGTGAGACAGGATACTAGAGAGGGATAGGACTTTAACAAGAGGTGAGACAGGAGACTAAATAAGGACAGAAGTTTAATGAGAGGTGAGACAGGTAACTACAAAGGGACAGGAGTTTAATGAGAGGTGAGACAGGAGACTAAATAAGGACAGGAGTTTAATGAGAGGTGAGACAGGTAACTACAAAGGGACAGGACTTTAACAAGAGGTGAGACAGGAGACTAGAGGGACATTAATGACAGGTGAGACAGGCGACTAGAGAGGGACAGGACTTTAACAAGAGGTGACAGGTAACTAAGAGACAGGTAACTAAAAAGGGCCAGGAGTTTAATGAGAGGTGAGACAGGAGACACCATGAGACTAGAGAGGAGGGGATTTTGCTGAATGATAATAACCATGATAATGATAATAACCATGATAATGATAATAACCATGATAATGATAATAACCATGATAATGATAATAACCATGATAATGATAATAACCATGATAATGATAATAACCATGATCATGATAATAACATATACAATAATCACAATGGACAATAATCATAAATTAAAATAATAATTGTAAAAGACAGTCATCGTAAATGACAATAATTATAAATGACAGTAATCGTAATTTACAATAATCGTAAATGACAATCATCGTAATTGTTTTCTTCTAACTTTGGCAGGTTTGACTTTGACTTCTCCCTGGAAGAGTCCATGCAGAGGAGACTTGACCTGACTGTCAAAAACAACGTGTCCTTCATGAGCAGGGAGAGAGAGGTCATCGGCAAGGTAACCTATCTGTGCAAAATATCTGGACTTACATTTCTTTCCTGAAGTGATTTATCTCAGTCAGTTCCTTTGCCTTCTCCAATTTATATGAACTGTATTGCCGTTCTGTGTAGTTTCAGCTAGATCTGGACCAGATTGACTTGAAGACTAGTGTTACACAGTGGTAAGTGATGTCACACACGTCCTTATCTATCTAGATTTGTGTATGTGCATTCCATACTATGATAAGTAAGCTCACTTACTAAGGTACCTGTGTCTTACTTTCTTAGGTATGATTTGGTAGGAGAGTCCAACTAGAGAATACGGTGGCGTCAGTCCCCTGCAGTGTTACTTTTGCTATGGTTTCTTCTATAATGTTTACTGTAAGTGTTTTTTCAAATGATGTGCAATGGGAACACAGTGAAGAATCCCTCATGTTACATATCATTCCAACATTATCACAAATCATCCTGTATGTAAATTAAATGACTACAATTTAAAAAATTAGTCTGTTTTAAGATAGTATGAAAATATTGGAATAAAATAATTCCTAATTGTAGTCTTTGAGAAACTATTATTTTGAATATTTTAGCTGAGTATATATTTTATATAAAGGCAACTGAGTTGCTCTTAAATACATCTATGTTTAAAAGCACTTTAATTTTGGTGTCTTTCAAAGATTTCAAGTCAAAATATCTATTATAAACCCTATTATTTTCAAAATGCAGCAAAACCTCATAGAGGTGAATTTGACCTTTCAGGTATTTTGAGTCACTGTTACCACTTTATTTAATCTAAAAATGTGTTCTCTGGGGGTACTTCTTTGTAGCATATTTTCAGTTGTTTAATTCCAAAGATGCTGTATATCATCCATCTTGAGATAACTGTTTTATTAGAGACCAAGGTTCAATAACCTGAAATGGATGACAAAATGCTACACTGTAGATTTAGAGCTTTAAATGCCATCATTGATTTTTATACTCATGAGGTAATTCTTTATTCTGTAAAAAAGTTATTTTCAGCATTTTTATATGTTTATATGTTGGCCGTACGTATTCCAATACTGAGCATTTTGGAAGTAGTGAAAATTATTTTGATTATTTCTATGATTATTTGTTGAATCTGTTCCAATGAAGATGTTTTGTATGTTTTATCCAGAAGTATGTGAACGTAGATTTTTTATTCAGGAGCGGTATTATGAAAACACCCAGATTGCCACATTTGTCACTGAGAATTTACACATTCTATCCTCAGTCCGAATCACTGTGCTTTAATTTAATACAGACAACAATATATAATGAACATGTACCATGAATGTATAGATTCACATTCCAGAATAACAAGGTAGGATTGTACTAAATAGGTTTGTGTGTTATTGTACGTATTTGTTCATGTTTGTAGTGTCATTTTTGTCGTGTGGTCTGCAATAAGTCAAGCAATCAATAATGGTACAAGATGTTTGCTACTTATGCCCTCTGTATAGCTGGTGCTGACATGTCCTGATTGTGCACACATGTTTAATTGTAGATGATTACAAGATGCAGTTTGATCTGATTTAGATCAGATCTCAGGAGTGTAAATGGACAAGATCAGGACAAAGGATGCATGCTAGAAACAGGTTCTAACAGATTCTGACACAAGACCCTGAAAGAAAGAACTAATTAGGGCCTGTATATACTAGCCTCTTACATCTGTCCTGATCTTGACCTGATCTTGATTGTTTTACGCTTATATCTAATATCACAATCAGATCACAATTGACATGTTTGTAATAATATGTGCATAATGATTGTAACTTGGAACCTGGTAAAATAAAATGCTGTAGATGCGGATTAAGCCTAAGTTCTGTATTAAGAAACATCTTCAATGGAGATTCATTGGAGAATCTTGTTTAGTCCAGGACTGGCCTTACTTTTTGGCTATAGAAACTCCCTTTCCCAGCTGTCATCTCACTGCTTAGGCTTGACCAATATATTAAAATGCATGAAAAATGTATGTTGGCAAAATAAAAAAGTACAACGATGTTATGTGAGAGAGAATATGGGAAAGACTGCAATAAAGACGGAGATGTGTACAGAGAATAGCTGCTATGCATAACAATCACCAAATATGTATGTTGTTCCAGCAAATGTTTGCAACTTGAAAATGAACATATTTTTGTCATTTTATGGTGGGAGAATTATGTATTGAAAAGATGGTTGCCATTAAAAAGATATACTGTCGACATTTTTTTCAATCTTTTAATGTATGAAGATGTCTTCAAAAAACTTCCTACAATTAGCTCTTCAGACAATACCATCCTTTTAATGGGAAGGTTTTCACTAAATACTGCATACCTTTTGACTTGAGCCTTGATGAATAGGGGAAGTGTGCCATTTGGATGTATACATGTCATACATGTCGGATGTTCTTTTAGACGGGTACAATAACTACAGATCAGACAGAGTGGGTAGTGGTGGAGGAATAGCCATATATGTTAAATGCAACCTAGATGCTTCTGTGAAACTGTCCCTTGGTCATAATGCACTAGTAACGCTGGCAGGAGTTTATCACCCACCTTCCACTTCGACTTCAGCACTATGCCAATTGTTTGAGTTAATGTCTAATTATGCAATTATGCAGAGTTAGTGATTATCGGAGATCTTAATAATTTATAATGAACTAAATCTTACTCAACTAATAACTACACCTACCCATCCTAATCCAAAAGACCCAGAAAATCTACATTAATACAGATTATTGTAACAAGTACACCTCATACATATATAGCTAGTGGGCTATTTGCAAATTATATTAGTGACCACTGCCCCACTGCATGTATCAGAGACCCTAGGCAAAAAAAAATGACGAGTGTATAATTTTAAAGAGAAACTATAAACACTTTTCAGACCAAGACTTTATCCATGACCTTGGTCACTCAGAGCTTTTATTCACAAACTGCAATATGGATCCAGTGTTAGCGTTCTCCTTCTATTCGGTTTTTACTGCTATGGCTGATAAACATGCCCAGCTAAAGTGAACTAATCCTTGGTTCTCCTCTGACCTGAAAAGCCTCTTCCTACAACAGAATCAAGCATGGGCCTTGGCGTGGAAAACTAATGAAAGAGCGGATTGGCTACTTTTTAGGCAACTGAGAAATAAATGGACTGGAGGGATAAAAAAGTAAAATCTAGATATTTTCTTAATGCTATGACGGTGTCTGGCAGTGATGCTTCTAAATTCTGGAAAACCGTTAACTCACTTAAACATGTGAACTTTTCGACAACCCTACCGATGCAAATCAAATCAGGTACTGGAATTGTCTGTGACTGAACTCTGCAGGTGCTGTCAATCTGGATACATATTTACTGAAGTGTGCAGCTCCTATCATTGCTAGTACTGTGACGCAAAGCTTCAATGTAACAGTAGTCGTAGGAAAGATTCCTAAAAACAGCTTTTGTTTTACCACTCAACAAGGGAGGTGATGGTAGTGAATTGAATAATTACCAACCCATCTCTAAGATTGATTGTTTGGCGAACATTATAGGATCATTGTTGAATAAGGAATTATAAACATTTTTAACGATTAACAATTCTCTTTCCAGCATTTAGTCCTGTTTCAGACCTAAACACAGTACTACTTTGGCCACAGTAAATATTGTAAATGATATTGCAAATGGCTTTGATAATGGCAATTGCTGTACCACCAGGAGTCCACCTGTGGTAAATTCAGTTGATTGGACATGATTTGGAAAGGCACACACCTGTCTATATAAGGTCCCACAGTAAACAGTGCACGTCAGAGAACAAACCAAGTAATGAAGTCCTGAGAACCCGATGGTTCTCCCGAAGGGAGGTGACCTGAGAACCCGATGGTCACCAGAGGTGTCAAAAGTAAAAGTACTTTGCTGAGTTATCCCATTTTGAGAATTCTCAAAATAAAACCCAAATGACCAGGTAATGGGAGTTTATTACTACCTCTTCACAACAATTATTTTTTGTTTTAATTATGTTATGCTTTGTATTAATTTTAATAGATCACTGATTAGTTATGAACTGTTTTACCGGTCATTTTGGTCTCAATTAGGAAATTCCCACAACTTGTGAACTCAGCAGCACCCAGAAAAAGTCCTTTTACTTTTGACACCTCTGATAGTCACCCTGACAGAGCTCCAGCAAGGAGAACCTTCCAGAAGAACAACCATCTCTGCAGCACTCCACCAATCACGCCTGTGTGGTAGAGTGGCCAGACGGAAGCCAATCCTCAGTAAAAGACAAATGAGAGCCTGCCTGGAGTTTGCCAAAAAGGCAAAAAGAAGAATGCTGCAATGTACAGAGACATCCTTGTTGAAAACCTGCTCCAGAACTCTCTGGACATCAGACTGGGGTGAAGGTTAATCTTTTAACAGGACAACGATGCTAAGCACAGAGCCAAGATAATGGAGTGCCTACAGGACAACTCTGTGAATGTCCTTGAGTTGCCCAGCCAGAGCATCTCTGGAGAGATCTGAAAATGGCTGTGCACCAACACTCCCCATCCAACCTGATGGAGTTTGAGAGCTCCTGCAAAGAAGAATGGAGGAAACTGCCCAAAAATAGGTGTGCCAAGCTTGTAGCATCAAACTCAAAAAGATTTTGCTAAGATTTCAAACACACTTCTTTCACATTGTCATTATGGGATATTGTTTGTAGAATTTTCAGGGAAAAAATTAATTTCATCCATTTCGGAATAAGGGTGTAACATAACAAAATGTGTAAAAAGTGAAGTGCTGTAAATACTTTCCGGATGCACTGTAAGTACTTAGTTATACACTGTAAAAGACATCTGTGAAAAAACAGTTAAAAGTACTGGTCATTTGCTGCCAGTACTCTTTCTATTATTCTACAGACATTTTCTTCAAGATAATACCAGAAAATACTTTATAAACACAGTAGATGTCCGTTAAATGTAATATCAGATCTATGTGTTAACAGACATTTACTGTGTTCACAAAGTGTTTTCTGTTATAGTGTTGAAGAAAATGTCCGTAAAATAACAGAAAAAGTACTTGCTGCTTATTACCAGTACTTTTTACTCTTTTTTCACAGATTTTTTTACAGTGTGTGGCTGGATGATAAAGTGTCTTTTAAGTAACATATTGATAACCTTTGTAAAAAACAAAAAATCAAGGTAGGCGTAGTAAAAGATCAAATAGAAAACAATTGTACTACTTTTATGACAGTTATAGATTATAGGGATTATCCACATCCATGCTACAGCATCCACACTTAGACCGTTGGATGCTAATTAACATTGTGCACTTTTATTACAGGTGCTATACAGAAGACACAACTCTAGTTTATATCAAAGTATGCGATGAACTTCGCTGTCTGAGAGAAGAAAGCAACACACTATCGTATTGATTTATAAAGCACTTCTAAATAAACTTCTTATTTATCATCACTTATCAGTATTATAAATATAACTCAAAATGCCTTGAGGGCCCTGTAATCTCCACATAATTGGGTATGCCAGTCTTTTCCTTGCCTATGGAACAGCCTGAAAACCAAACTTAAACTTGGGACTCTTGTCCCCCTTGTCCATTTCAAACATTTAATGAAGGATTTTTTCTATGTTGCTTGTAATTGCTTTGGGTAATGCTAGTTCTACAAGGATCAGGGGAACAGCTTCTGTAAATGTAACAATGTGTTGCCATCTTTGCAGCTATCTTTGTGATCATTTTATTTTTGGTTTTACCTCCTAATTTTTTTATTTTTAGTAATTGTTTTTGTCTGAACTCTGTATTTCAATATTGTTATCATTATTTTTCTGTTTTAATCATTTAATCTAAATTGTGTGTGTAAACATGTACATGCATGGCCCAGCTGTAAAAGAGACTTTGGTCTCAGTCTGTTACTTGTTGAAAGAAAGGTATAATAATAACTATAAGATTAGCCAAAGTCCTCTAGACGACGAACACATCCAGATTGAATACTCTTTATTGGGGTATTGGCTTCCATGCCAACTGAAGTACTATTGATAATGCATCCAAATTGATGGTGCGGAAGTCATAACTGAACTTCCATCGGCTAACCACCAGGTGGCGTTAAAGTGCTGACTACACCCCCCCATCCATCCAGCTGTAGTAGGGCTATCTCAACTCTCTGCAAACAGATGTGAGCTATGCAGTGTGACTGACAACCAAACGCTTCAATAGAGGTGAAGGGGCGGGGAAAGGCATTCTGAGTGGAAGCTAAATCGAAAAGTCTTTAATCTGGTTCACACAACAATAATGAATGGAAAGGCAGTGTAGCCAAGAGATTTCAGCTCAGTAAAGAAGTTGCTATTTGCGTGGATCGATATTGTAAGAAGAATTCAAAGAAATAAATGGATATGGATTGGCCGGGTAAATCAGAGACGATTCTTTGGAACAGAAAACAGTTGTATCCTCATTGTTACTTGTGAGGTTCAGTGTAGAGTCCAATACAGATGAGTATACAAATGCGAAAGTACCCGTTATTTTTACTGAGACAGTATAAAGCTGTTATAAACATATTTTTTATTTATACTGGGAATATTAAAACAGAAATTGCACATTTGGAATAACGCACAGCTGCTTTCTGGAGGAAGAGAGGGAATTTTCTCACTTTTGAAAAACTTTGTGAGCACGTCGGAAAGGCGATCTTTTTCAGTCTACTAAAAGGATACAGTAGCTTACTTATCGTAACCATGGGGAATATTGAGAGTGTGGATGGACAGTCAGACAATATGAAGCATCATATAATGCCATTGAAAGTGCCCATGCCTGACCAGTCGGAGTTGGAGGAGAGATTTGCTTTAGTTTTGGTAAGTGACTGCTGCCTCGATTATAGGCTACATGTTTGAATTGGAATGGATTCTGGGTAGGGTTTCTGTGTTCCAGATTGTCACAGAGTAAAGGGCCACACTTTATTGGACACAATTAACATAACAAAGCCATTAGTCTAAATTCTGATGTCATGCACGCGTGAGGCATTGTTGGCCATTTATCACAAATACATATCATATTACCACTATTTGGCTTTCTTTTATCACGTGCAATGATTTTTAAAATAAAAAATGTTTAATACTAGTTTTTGTATCATAAGCTACATCTCAGTTGGCCCATATATCCAACTACAGGATTAGAACCCAACCAACAAATGGGAAACTTTAGTTTACATATTGTTTTAACACTTAAATTAAATAAGACATTACATATTTCTGATAATTCACAGTACGTCAACGCATCTGTTTATATTGTCTTCAGTATCCTTTGGGAAGGAAATATTTAATCAGTGTGAGCTGAACTAAATTGGCTGAACCCGTTCTGTCCCACCCCCATCGGTACACCATTTCTCCCCCTCTCGTTTCCTGCGGCTCTTTTGTTTCCAAAAAATCAACTCGAGGCTGTGGGTTTAATTTACTGCAGTCTAGTGGCTTGAGTAAGAATTGGCTGTTTTTCCACAGTACAAGAAGTCGTTTAAATTTTACAGCCTTTAATGACAGCAAAAAACTCCGTTATTTCTTTGAAGTTTAAGTGAAATCTTTTTCAGATCGTTTTCTGACAGATTACGACAACAACATTTTCTGAATTCCCCTAAAACTCCCACACCCGGGAGATCGTTTGAAAGAACCACCCCCTCTATTTCTAGTAGAGTCGGCTCACCATCTTCACATGGGCGGTCTCGCAGAGTAGATTTGTCCTGAGCCTTGTGATGCTGTGCCCACTGTCAACACCCACTTCACTCATTCATTGGCACAGCTGAAGTGTCAAGTATGTTTGTCATCCTAAAGAGATTTTGGTGCATAATGAGGATGACGAGGTATGAACCTAAACTAATGTGATACATAACTAAGTTAAAGGACGGAATGAAGTTGGCTACCTAAACAGTATGCCTACTGTATACCGTTGTTTCTGTGGACATTTGGTGATAGATCATTTGGGACAAATATTATCTTTATTATAAATAGTGGGGTAGCCTTCATGATGGTACATTATTATTTTTTTCTAAATATTACTCTATCATCCTTCATATATGTTTGTTTACATAACTGCCAATTTCGATGTGCAGTAGCTTTGCAAATCATTCATTATTCATACATTAGTAAGGATGCTTTGTTATTCTTTCAAATCAAACTTTCCCCGCTGTCCACACATGAGTCAGAACACAAAAGATGAATCACTAAAGAATAATTCCAAAACAAATTAAAAGCGTCTTTATTTGCTGACCATGTCAAATTGTGTTTGAGCTTCGACACAGGTTTGCTCACAAGGGTTTGTTTCACAGTTTAATGACCAACCTCACCACACCGCATTTAGCCTGAGCATAGATTATTTGTGTGGACTTCACAGTTTTATGACCAACCTCACCACACTGCATTTAGCCTGAGCGTAGATTCTTTGTGTGGACTTAACAGTTACACTATTGTATGTCCATGAAACCAGGACGAGCTGCTGCCCTGTTGTTGTGATGCTTATATCTATTGTATTCTACTTTACTATATATCTATATCTACTATATATCTTTTGAATTGTATTCTACTCTTCTTCACTCCAGTGGGACAACGAAAGCTAATTTAAAACAAGAACATATATTTTGAGAATACTGTCTGTTTATATACTGTAGTCTGTAACTGTAGAGTCCTGCTATGTAGACAGGCATGTCTGTCTATAATTCGAGGTATATGGACAATCATGTACAGTATACAGCTCTGGAAAAAATTCTTAGACCACTGCAATTTTTCTTTAAATCAGTATCTCTACATGTATGACAGCCATCCCATTCCAGTGTCTGTTGAATACCAGCAGAGGCACAGGTACTGATTAGGTGATCACCTGAACAACTGCTGTGGTCATCACTATAGTATTGCAATAGGACCAGCTGGATGGAAAAAACAGTGCTAGTGACACCTCAAAAGTGGAACAAAAGAATAACTATTATCATTCCAAAAGAGTTGAAAAGGAAACGTTTGAGTAAGGAAAAGAAGGGTTCAATTCTGGATTTACTGGCAGAATACAGTGAGCGTTGGTTTGCTTCCATCGTTAAAATTTCAAAGATGTTGGTTCATAAGAACAAAGTCAAGTAGCAGACATTAGAGACAAAGCAACAGACTGGCAGAGGGTGAAAACAACTCTCCACTGACCGGGATGACCGCTCATTTGAATGTCAGTCGACAACCGTAGGATGACATCAAGTGACCTACAAAAGAGAATGGCAAACTGCAGCTGGTGTGCATAGTGAGGATGGTTTAAAACAGGCTCCTAGGGGCATGGCTGAAGTCATGCAAAGCTAGATAAAAGCCCTTCATCAATGAGAAGCAAAGCAGAGCCAGGCTGAGGTCTGCAAAAAACATAAGGACTGGACCTTATAGGCCTGGAGTAGGGTCATCTTTTCCAATTTTCAGCTTTGCCCAACAATTGGCCAGCTCATGGTTAGACAGACATTCAGAGAGGCCTAAAAGCCACAGTATCTCGCACCCACTGTGAAATTTGCTGGAGGATCAGTGATGATCTGAAGGTGCTTCCGTAAGGCTGGAATCAGATTTGTCTTTGTGAAGGACGCATGGATCAAGCCACGTAAAAGGTTGACCTGGAAGAAAACTTGCTTATTTCTGCTCTGACAATGTTCCCCAACTGAGGATTGCTCCATGCCACGCAGCCAGGTCAATCAAGGTGAGGACCACCAGATCAAGACTCTGTCATGGCCAACCCAGGCTCCAGACCTGAACCTCATTAAAAACCTTGGGAATGTGATCAAGAGGAAGATGGATGGTCACAAGTCATCAATCAAAACCCAACTGCTTGAGTATTTGCACCAGGAGTGGCATATATTCACCCAAAATCTATTTGAAAGTCTGTTTGAGAGCATGCCAAGACGCATGAAAGCCGTGCTTGCAAATCAGGGTTATTCTACCAAATATTGATTTCTAAGTTAACCCATTGGTAATGTTAGTAATCATTATTTGAGGTCTAACAACACTGCACCTTTTTTGACCAGTTGTCATTTTCTACAAATAAATACGCTGAATGACAATATGTTTATTTGGAATTTGAAAGAAATGTTCTCAGTAGTTTATGGAATAAACGGGCGGCAGTGGCTCAGTGGGTCAAGTAGGTTGTCCAGCAACAGGAAGATTGGTGGCTTGATCCCCAGGTCCTCCTGACCAAGTGTCGAGGTGTCCATGAGCAAGACACCTAACCCCAGCTGCTTGGTGGCCATTGGTCAGAAAAATGCGATATATAAATGCAGTCCATTTACCATGTTACCATGGAATAAAAAAATGTCAATAGTAAAACCAGAGAAACTGAGGATTTTGCAGTGGTCTCTTAATTTCTTGTCCAGATTTTGGGTCACTCATATACCATGGCTAAGTTTTATATGTGCCTAAGTTGCCGTACTGAATATTGACCTTGCATCACAGTCCCTCGTGCCTTATAGTTTAATAAAAACCAACAGTATGAAGAATTGTTTTTATTCTAGTCAAGAAATTTAATTAAAACCCCACTTGTTCACAGGGTCAATTGTTGACTGCTGTGTATCACTGTCAGGCTCTAAGCTATTATGACAAACTATTACAACAAATATCTACGTCACACACATAACCTCTCCTGCATAGAGCACTGCCTGCAGTAACCAATGGACTACTGCACTGTTCTCAGTTAGATATGGCTGCCTGACATGCAGAAACCATTAAAAGCAATTATTTTTAGGCATGCTTTTTCAGAGGCCACAGCACTGCTACAGGGGATTTGTTTACGATCAACAGGGTGGTGTCCTCATGTTGCACCAATGGTTATTTAGTTAGAAACTTTAGTTTTTTTTAATCATGGCAATGACTGAAAATAGACTAATCATGTTATCTAACCTCATAACACAGAACCTAATCTTGCATGTGTGATGGGCTGTATATTAAAATATCTGCTGTGACAAAAAACTGATAGGCAGCTGACTGAACTGGATAAATCATGCCAACATTTCAAGATATTCCGCTTACATTACTGTGAAAAATCTTAGGGAACCTAGGTTTTATCAACACAAATCGTAAATGTTTATTTTTTGTATTCTGCATAATTTTGCTGGGGATTTATACACAATCATATGTCAATTTTTTAAATTTTTATTATGTACTAGACCAAGTTTCAGAATAAAAAATAGATCACTTTGTAGGTACATAGGCCAGTGCATGTTAAAACAAAGATAACAAACAATCGCTAATGGTCATTGACATAATGATTTGATAGAAAACGTTGTCACTGTACATTAGAAAATTAATAGTTTTAAATTCAAAGGGCGATCACACAAAACTTGTTTGTTTACATTTTTTTAGGTTTTCACACTTCTTGGTATTATTTGTTTTATACTTAGGAACCTTTCTTTTAATTATTTTTGAAAGCATCTTCAGTTTAGGGCGCAGATGGCTCAGTGGTTAGGGAATCAGACTTGTTGCCGGTTCAATTCCCGACTGTTCCAAATGTTGTTGTGTCCTTGGGCAAGGCACTACCCTAAGTTGCTCTGGGGGAATGTCAGCTAAATTACTAAAATGTAATTTTTACAGTTTTTTAAGATGTGCCTCTGACTTTTGCCCAGTACTGTACAGACCAAAACTTCTATATCTGAATAATTAACTGTGATTTAAGGTATATCTCTTGAGGATCAATTAATATTTTCAAAGTGACCTGGACAAATGTCATAAAAGTTGTCACTATTCACCACTGTAGTTCCAGTTAATTGACATGGTTGTATCTGTCTGTTTTAGTGTTCTGGTCATGACATTGGTCTGTACTTCGAATAAGTAGGAGAATAAAACCACATTAAAGCTCCATTCTTGCAGTAGGAGTTGGTCAGTGAGAGGAAGAGTCGGCCATGGATCAGTTTGTCCTGGCTATCATCAGATGTCAGGTCACCCTGGGGGGTTTCCTTCCTAACAATAAATAATAATAATAAAAAACAATCTCAGGGGTTTTACTTTGTCATTCCCCACAATAGATGGTGATGCTTGGGAAGGCGGTGGGGTCACATTGCTCATATTTTTCCTTGAATCTGAAACATTTCCTGTCTCCATTTTGTCACATGAAGCATAGTGGAAATAAACAAATCAGCCTAAATGGAATTCGCAAATCACAACATTTTTCCAACCTCCCTACTGCATATGTTTGTTTCTGCCTTTCATTTGTCTGTTGCTCTACAGTATGTACTATATGTGTGTACGGATCAGTGTGTATATAAGTGTTTTTGGATTTCATTTGTCTGTTCATCTATGTACTATATGTGTGTACAGATCAGTGTGTATATAAGTGTGTATAGGTGTGTGCTTGCGTTTCTGTGCTCATTAACTTGTTGTAGGATGTGGTGTGTGTGTGTGGCTGGTGGGGCACCGGGCTCCTGTCAGACAGAGGCTTCCAGACGGCTCTTGTCCTGAACTGAGGCGGCCCAGGCAGCAGTACACTATGATGTCATGGGTGCGCGCTGTGCCAGTCCATGCAGCAAAATCTATTTATCCACAAGGCTAACGACTTCAGCAGATTTACTCATCTATGTGTCCAGGAAGTGAGAAAGACAGAGGATGGACTGAAAGTTGGGGGCGGATGAGACCCATGGGTTAAGCTCGACTGCTTCATCCAGTCTGGTAATAAAATGGTTGGGTCATGTCCAACCAGGAGCATGTGTTGCCTCCCTCCCTTCCTCCCTCGCTCGCTCCTCAGAAAGAACACTAGCTTAGTTTCTCGTCTACTGTGGTTGGAAACAGCTGCCCTTCCAAAAAAAATGTCCCTTTCCTTTTTACACAGGAAATGACATTGCAGGCATTCGGCTGATGTGCTGTGGACTGGTTGCCTTAAAATACGATGTGTGTTGCTGGAGGCTGCGTGTTACAGGACCATCCATTACATGTCATCAGTGCAGCTGTAGTCAGCACTGCCCTCACCCAGACACCAGGCAGACCTTACAGACAGTGGCTGATTCAGAAATCACACCATATTCCCTGTGTAGTGCACAACTTTTGACCTGTGCACATAGAGTAGGCTGCCATTTGTGACACCTGACTACTATTTTAGACTAGACTAGACATTAATGGTGATTATTCCAGACTAGAGACATGAAGACTATTGTTGACCTAACACATAGAGACTATTCTAAATCAGATACATAGAGACTATTCTAGCTCAGACACATAGAGACTATTCTAGCTCAGACACATACAGACTATTCTAGCTCAGACACATAGAGACTATTCTAGCTCAGACACATAGAGACTATTCTAGATCAGATACATAGAGACTATTCTAGCTCAGACACATAGATACTATTCTAGATCAGATACATAGAGACTATTCTAGATCAGACACAGAGACTATTGTCGACCAGATACATAGAGACTATTCTAGATCCGACACATAGAGACTATTGTAGACCAGATACATAGAGACTATTCTAGATCAGACACATAGAGACTATTGTAGACCAGACACAGACAATCAGGGTATCAATGCAGGGATACTGGTTGTCAGCATCAAAGAGCAGGGTAAGTTTATCCCTCTCAGACTGCCTCGTCTTTCTGTTACCTTATTATTCTGGCCTTGGGAGCTTTGACTTTGAATGCACTGGGGTTGTGGGATGCTAGCTAAGCCCCATGGCAGCACTGCCCAACCCTGTTTCCTGGAAAGCTACCAACCCTAATGTAGTACACCTGATTCTAATAATTAGCTGGATGAGATGCTAAATGATGTTAGTCCTCACTGGGTTTGGAGAGATATACCTACATACTTGTCAGTACTACATGAAAATTCTCTGTGGCAATATGTTTTTTTTTCGTCTTCAGATTTTTACAGCCTACTCACCGGAGTATGAGCTGGTTGTTTAGCTAACCTTCTTTATCTAACCTTCTCCATCTAACCTTCTCCATCTAACCTTCCCCATCTAACCTTCTCCATCTAACCTTCTCCATCTAACCTTCTCCATCTAACCTTCTCCATCTAACCTTCTCCATCTAACCTTCTCCATCTAACCTTCTCCATCTAACCTTCTCCATCTAACCTTCTCCATCTAACCTTCTACATCTAACCTTCTACATCTAACCTTCTCCATCTAACCTTCTCCATCTGAGCTTCTCCATATGAAACATGGAGGTAGTGGTGTTTTCTTAAAGGCGGTAAAGCAAGAGGAGTGGTGTCCAAGGCCTTGGATTTCTAGATCTTATTTCAAAGTTTGTGTGTGTATGTATGTGTAGTTGTGTGTGTGTCTGTGTGTATTTGTGCCCCCGTTGTCTCCACCACTGGATTCCTGTGGTCAGGTCTGGGGCTTTAGCACAGCTCGCAGGGAAAAGAGAGGGAATAGTCCCTTTGAACTGGCTGCCTGCTGCTGTGGTGGCTGCCTTATAATGACTTAACCAACAGTTTAGGATAGCACACACACAACATGTTTCTATCTGAAACTGTCTGGTAATGTCACTGTGATTGTTTTCTCCTCTTGATTACGTTGATTGAAGACAGCAAAGTCCTTTTGATTTACAAGCACAAACTGATGTTTGTGTGGACTACGTTTTTGAGAGGTAGGATGAAGCAAAGTAAGTTAAGTGAATGAGAGTAAAACGAAATGTGACAGAAAGTGCTGAACAACTGACTTGTATATCTTGAGGTACACCCTGCTACGGCTGTAATCAGAAAAACTGTAATAGACCTATTAGGAGACTGCATGATACATGATCTATTAGCAGACTGTAGTAGACATTACATATTGGGAGACTGCAGTAAACATGACCTATTAGCAGAGTGTAGTAGACATTACCTATTAGCAGAGTGTAGTATACATACAGTTACAGAGACACTGGCTGCCTACATACAGTCATAGAGACACTGGCTGTCTACATACAGTCACAGAGACACTGGCTGTCTACATACAGTCATAGAGACACTGGCTGTCTACATACAGTCACAGAGACACTGGCTGTCTACATACAGTCATAGAGACACTGGCTGTCTACATACAGTCACAGAGACACTGGCTGCCTACATACAGTCATAGAGACACTGGCTGTCTACATACAGTCACAGAGACACTGGCTGTCTACATACAGTCACAGAGACACTGGCTGTCTACATACAG
>JACXGM010010899.1:5000-25681 GCA_016801145.1 Umbra pygmaea | reverse complement strand
TATATCTCACTCTCTCTATATCACACTCTCTCTATATCACACTCTCTCTATATCACACTCTCTCTATGTCTCACTCTCTCTATGTCTCACTCTCTCTATATCTCCCTCTCTAAATATCTCCCTCTCTATATCTCACTCTTTCTATATCTCACTCTCTCTATATCTCACTCTTTATATATCTCACTCTCTATATATCTCACTCTCTCTATATCTCACTCTCTCTATATCTCACTCTCGTTCTCCCTCAACCAGCTTCTAAATCTGTCCTCACTGAGCTATCAACATAGCATCTTAACCAGTGGTAACCATGCCATTATTTAAAAATCAATCATTACAATGTGTGATGATTTTAACTAAATAACTATATTTTAGGAGAAACAAAACATAAACACAGACAGCCTCTTGATAGAAGGCCACATAATGTCATCTTCAGATTATCTTACACTGTGCAATTCTTTATCATCAAGCTTTGGAGAAATTAGAATTTTACAGCCCATTATTATGGGACTAGTGTTAAAAGGATTTTATTGTTTTAACCCACTTTTAATCCAGTTAACCAACAAACCCATGGCCATTTTAAGAAGAATGACAAATAAGCCTAGCCCTCTGGGACTGTTGTGCTGGAGAGACATGCTGCTCCGTGTGTGTGCATGTGTATGTCCGTATTTGTGCATGTGCCTGTGTGTGAGTATGTGAAAACATGTTTGTGTTTTTTAATTAGCACTTTGAAAATGAGACTTTTCCCACAGGAAGTTGATGTCGGTGTTGAAGAGGTATCTGGACGTGTCCTGTCAGGGAGAGCAGTGTGAGAACTATCTCCGCACCCTCAAAGCCCTGGAGTACATCTTCAAGTTTATTGTGCGCTCCCGCATGCTTTACTCCCAGTAAGTGTGCATTTAGAACACCCCCCACTCCGTTTAAGCCTGTTTACAATACTCCACCCGATCAAACTCATACAAACATGATGCATGCACGCAGGCAATCTCTGATACACAGTACACACGCGCGCGCACGTGCGCGCAGATAATTCCATTGTGTTACCTAAATAATTCCCAGAGACAGCTTGCTCTGAAAGACGCTGATTACTGCACTAATGTTGCTAATAAGCCTTGATGATGAAGAGGCGTTTTTACAGAACAATAATGATGAAGTTGTCCCTTTGCTGAATGATCAGCCCGGGATTGAGCACAGAGTCTGCTACGCACTGACTAATGGTTCGTCAGCTGTAGGCCACTCCATATGATCACCGCAATCAACGTTCCTAATAACATTTGATCCTGACTGATTATTAACAGAAATGCTCAGGCACTGGGAGGCGTTTTGTATGCGATTATCTGTTGGTCGGTTAATTGATGACTGATTGATCCTGTATGCAGCGTGCGCAAGCGTGCACACCTTCAAGTCTCCAGCCAATACACCGCTCAGAGAGCATGGTAAAAAAAAACTCAGTATTCACGAATAGTTCAGGCAGTACTGCCCTGTAGCTCGATTGTACCATCATTAACGACTACCAAAACCTCAGATTTGTTTATTTAAATTTTAATCTGTTTCATGTCGAAGGAATAATTGATGATAATGCAACGTGTAAAGGGTGTGTAACGTTTGCGCTGATGCAGGGAAGAACGGAGACAAATGCCAGAGAGATAAACGATTATTTCATCCGAGAATTAACATGAAAACAAATGGAATACAATGAGCCAAAATATGAAAACACTAAACGTCACCTACAAACAACTACAATTTGACAATGAACCACAGTCATGATTACATTTGTCCTCAAAGGTTTGCATACCCCTGGAGAGTTGGTAATAGATGTACCATTTTTTAAGAAAACTAGGGTGAGCAGGCAAAACAATGATTTATATGCTGTATGTCTAAACAGAATAGGACTATCATAATACAAAACCCCTGTTCAGAAGTCTGCAAACCCTCAGTTTTCAATACAGTGTATTGCCCCCTTTAGCTTCAATGACAGCATGCAGTCGTTTGTAATAGTTGTCTATGAGGCCCAGAAATCTTACAGGTGGTATTGTTGCCCATTCCTCTTGGCAAAATTCCTCCAGGTCAAGTCAAGTATTTGGTTGTCTTGCATGAACCGCGCGTTTGAGATCTCACCAGAGTGGCTTGATTATATTAAGGTCAGGAGACTGTGATGGACACTCCAGAACCTTCACCTTTTTCTGCTGTAACCACTGGAGGGTCAACTTGGCTTTGTGCTTAGGGTCATTGTCATGCTGGAATGTCCAAGAGCGTCCCATGCACAGCTTTCGTGCTGAAGAATGCAATAAGTCTGCCTGTATTGTCCGATAAAATGCTGCATTCATCTTGCCATCAATTTTCACAAGGTTCCCAGTGCCTTTAGAGCTCACACACACCCAAAACACCAGTGAGCCTCAACTATGCTTCACAGTGGGGATGGTATTCTTTTCACTATAGGCCTTGTTGACCCCTCTTCAAACATAGCGCTTATGGTTGTGACCATAAAGCTCTAATTTGGTCTTGTCACTCCTAATTACAGTATTCCAGAAGCTGTGAGGCGTGTCAAGGTGTTATTGGGGATATTGCAACTGGGGTTTCTTGTGGCACTGTACAGGCTTATTTCTGGCAACTTGACCATGCAGCTAATTTTTTTCAAGTATCGTCATATTGTGCTACTTCTTTTTCCAGAGCAGCCTATATGTCTCCTGAGGTTATGTTGAGAAGGGATTTTAAGTAATTATGTAGGTGGAATTAAGGTAGGTTAGATACAGGTAGAATGTTGTAATTAGGCAAGGGAAAAGTGGTTGCTGTCTGTAGTTCATGGGCCTGTTGCCTCTCTCTTACAGTATGGGCCTGTTTCTGTGAGTCAGGGCTTCCTATAGGGCAGGAGAGGGGAGTAGTCAAGGCCATTTCTTCAGAGTGGGGAGGGGGCCAAGGGGATAAGGAACTGGGGACAGACAGTATGTATGTAGTATGGAGCATATACACTCACCTAAAGGATTATTAGGAACACCATACTAATACTGTGTTTGACCCCCTTTCGCCATCAGAACTGCCTTAATTCTATGTGGCATTGATTCAACAAGGTGCTGAAAGCATTCTTTAGAAATGTTTGCCCATATTGATAGGATAGCATCTTGCAGTTGATGGAGATTTGTGGGATGCACATCCAGGGCACGAAGCTCCCGTTCTACCACATCACAAAGTGTGGCATGGTGCATTATCCTGCTGGAAGTAGCCATCAGAGGATGGGTACATGGTGGCCATAAAGGGATGGACATGGTCAGAAACAATGCTCAGGTAGGCCGTGGCATTTAAATGATGCCCAATTGGCACTAAGGGGCCTAAAGTGTGCCAAGAAAACATCCCCACACCATTACACCACCACCAGCCTGCAGAGTGGTAACAAGGCATGATGGATCCATGTTCTCATTCTGTTTACGCCAAATTCTGACTCTACCATCTGAATGTCTTAACAGATATCGAGACTAATCAGACCAGGCATCATTTTTCCAGTCTTCAACTGTCCAATTTTGGTGAGCTCTTGCAAATTGTAGCCTCTTTTTCCTATTTGTAGTGGAGATGAGTGGTACCCTGTGGGGTCTTCTGCTGTTGTAGCCCATCCGCCTCAAGGTTGTGCATGTTGTGGCTTTACAAATGCTTTGCTGCATAACTCGGTTGTAACAAGTGGTTATTTCAGTCAAAGTTGCTCTTCTATCAGCTTGAAACAGTCGGCCCATTCTCCTCTGAGCTCTAGCATCAACAAGGCATTTTTGCCCACAGGACTGCCGCATACTGGATGTTTTTCCCTTTTCACACCATTCTTTGTAAACCCTAGAAATGGTTGTGCGTGAAAATCCCAGGAACTGAGCGGATTATGAAATACTCAGACCGGCCCGTCTGGCACCAACAACCATGCCACGCTCAAAATTGCTTAGATCACCTTTCTTTCCCATTCTGACATTCAGTTTGGAGTTCAGGAGATTGTCTTGACCAGGACCACACCCCTAAATGCATTGAAGCAACTGCCATGTGATTGGTTGAGTAGATCATTGCATTAAGGGGAAATTGAATGGGTGTTCCTAATAATCCTTAAGGTGAGTGTATGTTATTCTCTTATCTATGAATAAATGTCACTATAACTTCCAGACAATCAAGGACAGGGGGAATGGCAGTGGACCCAGACATTAAGAGATAGGGACGTGTAAAAAATGAACAACAACCACCCATCTATATAGGTTGACTCCTTATGAGCATTCGGGGCATTTTTCCAACACGTGTGAGTTTTTCTTTGTATCCCGAACAATTCTTCTGACAGTTTTGGCTTAAATCTGTCTTGGTCTACCTGACCTTTTCTTGGTATGAAGAGATCCCCAAATCTTTCACTTCTTAATAAGTATCTAGCCTGCTCAGGGCATCCACGTGAGAGCTAACAAACTCATTGACTATTTATACACAGACACTAATATCAATTTAAAATGCCACAGGATATGAGAAATTAACTTTTAATTGACATTTTATCCTGTGTGTGTCACTTTGTGTGTCTGTAACAAGGCCAAACATTCAAGGGTATGTAAACTTTTGATTAGTGCATTTGGGTGATTTCTGTTATCAGTATGGTTTACAAAGGAGCCAAACAACTGTGTGATATTTAATGGATTAATCTGATCACTATCCTTACATAACAGTCAAGTTTTTTGCATGAAGAGACAAATTGTCAAAATCAATGCTAAAATTTAACATTTTCTGCCAGGGTATGCAAACTTATGAGCACAACTATATGTACAGAACTTATGAAATTATATACTGCAGTTGTGGCTGGTTGACCGTGACAGAGAATGAGCTATAGGTGGGAAACAGTCCTACCTGTTCTCATGGCATTACGTGGGTAACCGTACGCAATGGAAATTTCGCCACATTACTTAGACAGACTTATGGATATGGCTAGTCAAATGTGAACTTTTGTACGTACTGAATTGCCGTTCTACCGGAACATTTCCAAGAACAGACCAATTGGTTACAATTTAATGTACTTGGGGAACTTTTTGTTCAGGCATAACATGCTAGGTCATTGAGGTTAAGGTTAGGGTAAGATGAGGTTAGGGTTAGGGTTAGGTTAAGGTAAACTGACTTTTATATGTTCCATAAACGTCAGAGGCTTTACGTTTCCATGGATCTTGAGACGTACACATATGTACAAATTTCTTGTTTTGTATGATTTTTTACATATCGCCATGAGAACGTCTTGAACATTGATGTGATGTCCAGCTGACATAAAACATGGAACAGGACTCCGGTGAGGCTGGAGTCACCATTCTGTCATTCCAGGAAAGGGCAACCATGACAGTGTCTGTGAAGTGAATATTGTTACCTTTTTAAGGACATTTAATCATTTGCAAATGAAAAACCATTATTACACTGTTATTATGCATTGGTCAAAAAGACCACTGAAAGTAAACATTTTACTCTTCAGTGTGGTGGACACAGGATTTAAAATATAAGTCTTATGAACAATACTCAATACCAAAATTACTTCACCAGCATGCAAATTCACTCCACACGTGTACACATTTGCTCAATTCCACAAACTTCCTCTCACATTAGTACAGATTCTTATACATGTTGCTCTTAGGCTGGCACGGTCCGCATTACACAAACAATTATACTAAATATCAAGAACCTTTCTCACCTCTTGTTTTCAGTGGCCACTCAAAGTTTATGCAAAGCGTCCATTGAGCGTGACAACAGAAAAGGTCTCAAAACCAAATCACTTTGTGTTCGCCAAGATGAGAAGCTGATAAATGCTTGCCAACTAGTGAGACAATATTGACATGTAGTAAACTGTTAAAAAATCCCTTTCAGCCCATTCACCATGCAGCATTATGTTAATTTGTTGAAGGAGAAGAGGAAGTATTCTTGGACATTGTTGAATGTTTTCATTTTCACACCCACAATTAATTAGCTGAGTATCTTCTCTCATCAACTTCATTTAGTGTCTGAAAGGAACAAAGCACTAACTGAACTCGCTACATTATTTATTCGTTAATTACTTTTAATTGGGGTGGACCTATTATCATCTATAGATGAATAGTTCCCTATGTGTCAGCGGTTAACAACATCATTTCTTTTGCCCATTTGGCACTTCTGTTTTTAAAAGACGTGCATGTTGCATGGAATTAATATACGACTCAAACTGTTTGAGCTGCCAATGAATTGTTCACATATCAACACTCCTCTTCAATCTATTAAATGATTTATGTCATTGCCATCCTAAATGTCATATGGTACCTTGGTACAAAACACAAACACAAGTGTATAAAGGGCACTCTGGTTATTTTAACCAGTAATTTCATTGACAGCAGTAGACTCAGGTCTTTGAATTGTACACTAGGGAGGCCACGCATTACTTATTCTTGAAGCTACTGTTTTCGTCCTAATTATTGAACGCATTCTCATGGCAAGACGTGGGTAACCGTATGTAATGGAAGTTTCGCAGCATTACGTAGGCAGACTTACGATATGGCCAATCAAAATGAGTTTTTTTACTTATTGAATCTACATTCTAATGGAAGACTTCCAAGAAAATACGTGCTAGGTTATTGAGGTTAAGGTTAGGGTAATGTGAGGTTAAGGAGAGGGTCAGGTTAAGGTAAACTCACTTTTCTTACATTTCGTAAAGGTTCGAGGCATTCGTTTTCCTGCCTCCGGAAACGTCACATGTGGATGTATTTTTTATGATTTCGTAGGATTTTGTACGTATCGCCATGAGAGTAGTCTTAATTATTTTGCTTCAGCATATTAGCTGCCGGTGTTTATAATAGCAACATAACATATAATATACAATTTATTTCACCAGTTCCCAAAAGGTTGCTAGATCGAATCCCAGAGCAGGCAACGTGAAACATCTGTTGTTCTAACCCATTGCAAGGCAGTTAACCCTAATTGCTCCCCGGCCGCTCATTAGGGCAGCATCCCACACCTCTGCGATATGGAGTAATTGGTTAAAATGCTGAAGCCAAATCTTGTTAGACCTTGTATGCAAACTGACAATTAACATTTTAAGTTAGGCAAACATTTGCCAGCTATGCAGATGATGTTGTTGGCTGTTCATAGTCTTCTACTTTTAAATAAGGTAGGATGGCAGACACGCACATAGACACACACACACAAACACACACATTAACATGCTATATCATGTAACCTAGACTACCTATGGATATAAAAAAATAATAATAAACAAAGGAAAATTGATATTTTCATTGATTTCACTTTACTGTTCTGTCACTTTCATACTTTTCCACCTATAATTATCAATGATTTTCCTCCATTTCTTCTAGTTAAATCCAGCTATATCATCCCACCTCACTCTCTTTCCCTCTAACGTCCTCTCACTAGCTCTCTCTATTTCCCTCCCACCTTCCCGACAGCCCTATCTGTTCATGTGCTGTCCATCTGTTGTGAGGGAAGCATTAGTGTTGTTGCCCCACGTTGATAAATGGAGCGTGTTTAGGGCAGAGTTAGCTAGCCGGGTGAGCAGGGTCAGTTCCACGTCCCTGGCTGTTCTCTGATATAAGGTTTAGGGCCGGATTATGAAGCCTATTCTACTGTAGACTCCCTTCTACCACTCATCTACAGCAGGCGGCAGGGATCGAGCCAGGAGCTGGCCACCAGGGTCACATAGATCCTATTTATCAGTCTGTGTCGTGGTGACTACATGTGTGTCTGTGGGAAAGGGCTTTGGATGGGAGTGTGTTTATGCTCGATGTTTCTTCATGCTGATGGGTGGTGTGCCACGTACGGTATACTGTGTGTTTGTGTGTGTGCGTACACACTAACCCACACAGCAGCATTTCGAATGGACAATGCTTCAGTAATCGCAATGCTGTCAGCTGCTCTCAGGCTCCTGTGGTAATACCCCGGTGTGTCACACCCTAATCTTTCCCCTAGAACCTACGTCTCATACTGTAATTAACATTTACCATGGTGAGGAAGCGTGAAGAAAGGAAGAGGGCATAAGGACAAGACAGTAGTTAGAGAAGGCATGTATACTGGGGAGCATAAGGTGTCAAGTTGGGTATACAAGATAAAACACAAGGCCCAGTGTTTCACTGAGACAATCAGCAATAGTCACTTGCAAAGGTCATTTAATTAACCACCAAGTCTAGAGGAGTTGTGGTTTGTGACCATAATATCATAGCAATGTCTGTTCTTTGTTTACATATTTTTGGACACTGAAAATTCTCATGTCATGTTTGTACAGAAGACCGCTTGTGTTATTGCATGTACAGTGAAAATATTGTGCCCTGGTTCCTACTACCAAACATTCAGTAAAGTATTACAAAAATAAAAATGTAAGGATGTGCAAATTAAATAGACACCATCTCTAGTCATAACCATATTATAAGAAGGTGTTTAGTGAATAATATATATATACTATATAAATGTTTGTATGTAAACAGTAGGCATTAAGCACCGTATACTACTTGTTGATTCAGGTGCATTAGAATTATCTAAAGTGACCCATAAAAAAAGCCTGAACTAAACATTCCAGAGTACTTTAAATTGTAAACGATTGGTATATTCTTGGAAGTGTTCCAGTAGAATAGAGATTTTAATACGAATAAAAACTCACATATTTTGGCCATAATATGCAGCAAAATTTCCATTACGTACAGTTACCCACGTCTTGCCATGAGAATGTGTTGCATCAGCATGATACTGTGTCATAACTGAACACCAGTGGTGGACTTTTCCTCTTCAAAATAATAGTGCTCATAATTCATTACAATAATCATTGTTAATTCATTGCACAGATAGGTAGTGGGTCCATGTTCATATGTTGCTAAAATTAGTCTATTGTTGGATTAAACATACTCTAGTGAATGTTTTTCAAATGTTATTGTGTTTTCACATGGGATAATGACAATATTTTGTATTCAATCAAATTCTGTGTACAACATATTTGTTACTGTTTTCAATGAAAGGTTGTTATTGAACACATGTTAATTGTTTTTTGCAATCACATACCCTTTTGGTTCTTTACACACAATACAATTGCATTTGGTTACAATTCACTAGCTTTTTTATGATTATTGCAATGAATTAAAACGAGCGCTATTATTCTGAAAAGAAAAATCAGAATTTGTGTTGCCGGCATAATATTGTTTTGCCAAGCTAGAACCGGCCCTGATCTTCACATATGTAAATAGGTAAACTAAGAAGGGAGGAGACTGTGATCTTTAAGCCTCTCGCAGCACGTCATGATGACAAAGATGAGTGCTACAGGACACTAGTCCTTCAGCTCCGTCACCTTCCCTTTCTTGGGAACAGAGAAGATGGTCAATTTTTTAAAGCAGAGCGGAATAAGGGAGGAGTTAAAGATGTCAGTGAATACTCCCAGCAGTTGGTCTGCACACATTCTGAGTATGCAACTGGGGATGCAATCTGGAACAGCAGCCTCGCAGGGTTGACACGCTTGAAGGCTTTGCGCACATATTCTGTCAGTCAAAACATAAAGCCAAAGGGAATGAATAACAATATGTGTATACCTATTACCTATATAATTCAATGTACAACATTCCACAACTCCCAATGCCCACCTGTAAAAAACATGATTCCCACTTCTACTCATTAACTGGTTGTGCACAGTGACAGCAGGCAGGTGCTTGCTGAAAGTGTTGTTCGCACTCCGACCTCTCACAACTCGATCTAGTTTTTAGAAACCAGGATCTTAGAGGAACCTGATGCACTTTACAATGTATGCAATTTCTTACCCCCACTGTTTGGATTAAGCTTTGTAAAGACAGAAATGTTTCCTGCATTTTCTCTCCTCGTCTGGCCTCGTACACGTCTGTGGTAGAGCTGCAAACAACTGCTACTAGGGTTGAACAAATTTTCCCCTATATTTTTTATGTTTGCTGATTTATCATGTCACTACAATTTCAATTTAAAATAACATTTCAAAACAGAATATCTCAAACTTCTTTTTAGATACTACTGTATATGGCTAAAAGTATGTGGTCAACTGACCATCACATCGATATGAGCTTGTTGGACATCCCATTCCAAAATCATGGGCACCAATATGGAGTTGGCCACTTTTGTAACAATGGGGCTTTATACACCACGATAGATTTCGATAGCTTTCAGCAACATTTACAAATCTGCTCAAGCTAATTTCCATACTGTTTTTATTTACACTGTCATGTCTCCAGATCGCAATTGCGCATTTGTGGGTGTGTCATTCAAGACGTCTTGAGCTGGGTGCCTGAGGAAACCAGCCCAGCCCATTGACTTGAAGAATTTTGCCTCAATACACATTTCTCCCGGGCTTCCTGTGGTCACGTGGCATTCGAGAGAGACCGACAAGTTAACACACTACAATTGTGTCTCGTTCCGACGTCGGCTCGAACGGATTCAGAAAATGTAGCTGAACTCTATCGGAATTTATCGTAGTGTAAAGAGCCTCAATAACAACCACCAGCATTTGTGAAAAGGCCTGGCTCACAGTTGCTGTTCCAATTCACCCCAAAGCTGATCAGTGGGGTTGAGGTCAGATTCCTCCACAACAACTTTAAGGACCCCACTTTGTGCACAGGGGCACGGTCATGCTGGAACAGGAAACGGCCTTCCCCAAACTGTTGCAACAAAGGTGGAAGTACCCAATTGTCTAAAATGTTTTTGTATCCTGTAGCATTAAAATTGCCCTTCACTGGAACTAAAGGGCCTACCCCAAACCCTGAAAAACAGCCCCAGACCATTATCCTTCCTCCACTATTGGTAGTGGTGTCCACATATTTTTGGTCATATAGTATATATTATAAATGAGCATATTTGACCTCATTCATAACATTTGTGATATTTTTTATTTTGTCTATAAGATGAAAGTGAATTTGTCAACCAGCTTTGTATTGCTTGTCTGACAAAGATAGGTAGTTTGAATGAGGTTTCGTTCCCAATTAACTGGAGATGAAATAGGAAACTCTGACACTAAGGCAAAAAGGATTTCTTTAAATAAGAGATGAGATTGTCTTTGTAGTCTACAGAAGAAGAATTTTAGGTAGAACTTTTGAATGTGTAAAGCTTTCAGTGTGAGATCTAGAGCATGAATATTTAATAATATAACCTCTCCAAATATATATTCATTATATAGAAAGTCATGCTTGATTCTTCTCTGGCTTGGTGGCCCAGAAAAATCTGAATATGATTTGAAGAACAAATTGTTAGTAGTTGCCAGTTCTGTATTTAAATGAGTAAAGTGGGACATATAGGCAGTAAGGCTTGGTGGTTAGGGAATCTGACTGGTGTCTTTAGAGACCTTGGTTAAAATCTTCCTGTCTTGGTGAAAGCTTTGTCATGAGCTAGACAGTTAACCCTAATTTCCCCTTGCCCACTTTAACATATCTTTCACGTTGTTGCTGCAAACAAGAATTTCTTCTTAATCAACTTGCCTCATTAAATAACTGTAACATTTCAAGGAAATATATAATATATGTTTCTAATACATTTAATAGTGTAGGTTTTCCATGAATCAACAAATATTTTCTTCTCCATGGCTCCAAGAAGTTGTATTATGATTAAAAGTAATTGTGGAAAGCTAATTTATATTTATTTTATATTTCTGTTCTCCGCCCCACACACACACATTTAAATAAATAAAACAGGCAATTTGAATGGTGTTCTCTGCAAAAGAACATATAAAAGAACATATATATACTCACCTAAAGGATTATTAGGAACACCCGTTCAATTTCTCCTTAATGCAATGATCTACTCAACCAATCACATGGCAGTTGCTTCAATGCATTTAGGGGTGTGGTCCTGGTCAAGACAATCTCCTGAACTCCAAACTGAATGTCAGGATGGGAAAGAAAGGTGATTTAAGCAATTTTGAGCGTGGCATGGTTGTTGGTGCCAGACGGGCCGGTCTGAGTATTTCACAATCTGCTCAGTTACTGGGATTTTTACGCACAACCATTTCTAGGGTTTACAAGGAATGGTGTGAAAAGGGGAAAACATCCAGTATGCGGCAGTCCTGTGGGCCAAAATGCCTTGTTGATGCTAGAGGTCAGAGGAGAATGGGCCGACTGGTTCAAGCTGATAGAAGGGCAACTTTGACTGAAATAACCACTTGTTACAACCGAGGTATGCAGCAAAGCATTTGTGAAGCCACAACACGCACAACCTTGAGGCGGATGGGCTACAATAGCAGAAGACCCCACCGGGTTGCACTCATCTCCACTACAAAAAGAGGCTACAATTTGCAAGAGCACACCAAAATTGGACAGTTGAAGACTAGAAAAATGTTGCCTGGTCTGATGAGTCTCGATTTCTGTTGAGACATTCAGATGGTAGAGTCAGAATTTGGCGTAAACAGAATGAGAACATGGATCCATCATGGCTTGTTACCACTGTACAGGCTGGTGGTGTAATGGTTTGGGGGATGTTTTTTTGGCACACTTTACGCTCCTTAGTGCCAATTGGGCATTGTTTAAATGCCGCGGCCCACCTGAGCATTGTTTCTGACCATGTCCATCCCTTTATGGCCACCATGTACCCATCCTTTGACGGCTACTTCCAGCAGGATAATGCACCATGTCACAAACCTTGAATCATTTCAAATTGTTTCTTGAACATGACAATGAGTTCACTGTACTGAAATGGCCCCCACAGTCACCAGATCTCAACCCAATTGAGCATCTTTGGGATGTGGTGGAACGGGAGCTTCGTGCCCTGGATGTGCATCCCAGAAATCTCAATCAACTGCAATATGCTATTCTATCAATATGGGCCAACATTTCTAAAGAATGCTTTCAGCACCTTGTTGAATCAATGCCACATAGAATTAAGGCAGTTCTGAAGGCGAAAAGGGGTCAAACACAGTATTAGTATGGTGTTCCTAATAATCCTTTAGGCGAGTGTATATATATATATAGTATTTAGAGTCTGCTATTTAGTTATTTATCCTGCAGTTACCAGCTAAGTTATTGATCTTAAGTAACACTTTGCAGGTAGCTTGAGTCTATAACACTGGAGTCATCTGCTTACCTGGACACCTTTATTTTAAGTCTTGTTCTTCAAGGCATTATTCTTTCTTCAGACTTACGTGGTGAGTACCTGACTGTCTACCACAGAGTAGTTGAAATACAAGACCAATGTATCTTTGAGCACATCAAGGGCCCTATCTTACACCCAGCGCAATTGACTTTTTACATAAACGCATGTATCATTCCTATCTTACACCCGACGCATATTGGACTTTTCCCTCCACAGACACACGTCGGTAAATTAGGGAATGAACTTGCGTTCGTTGGGCGGTTCAGCGAAAAGAAGAGGCGTGTTTCGGCGCAAAAGAGAACCCATTCAATGAACATAGAAGTAATTTGCAATGATAATAGTAAAATCACCCATGTCGCTACTCTGGCTCAAGCCAGGACTTATTTATGGCAACTTTGTCATGAGGAATCCCCCCTTGGATGGGTGGCTGTGAAGTGGAAAATGGCTATCCGTTAAAGACATGGTTAATGATGATACAATTTATGATGCCAGCAAGTTCGTGAAATGCTGTTTAATCGAAAACACACACAAACACACAGTGTAGCCTAATTGAACGAACATTTGGCACACTGAAAATGCGCGTCAGGTGTTTGGATAGAACAGGTACACTACTCAAGTGCAGCATTCTTTGTGGCTTGTTGTGTTTTACTCGACATTTCCATGAATCATGGATGTGTTGATGACATAAACAAGGAAATATTAGAGGACTTCAGGAGACGTGATGTTGAAATGCATGTGCTGTTGCCACAACCCAAATGCCCAGAAATGCAGAAAGTGAAGCTTTTTTGACAGAAGAGTAATCTCGGTCTAATGTTAGACTACATTGCAAAAATATTACCATGCATTCATAACCTCGTGATTCAGTGAGAGTGAGTCTAAAACATCGGAAAGTAGGCTATGTCTTATGACATTTCTTTATTTACATTTTGTAAAAAGAAAAATCAATAGCAATCCGCCGTTATAATAGCAATCCGCCATGGAACAAGCGCGTCTGCTCTTAAAGGGGATGTGAGATGACGCTCTGATTGGTTTATTGCACGTTACGCCCAAACCACACATATGACTAATGAAGCTACTTTAGACCTACCCATTTTAGATTTGCGTCGGGCGCAAGAGTAATTTATCCCGCCGGTAAAATAGCAACAGCGCCTGGGACCCTCTCACAATGTCACTTGCGTTTCGCGTTTGATACTTGCGTTTCAGATCGTTAAAATAGGGCCCCAAAGGTTTGATGTACGTTAACTGGTGTGCAATTTATCTTAAGGGTTTTATGACATTGAAAGGTTTAATCTCCCTAACATAGGTTTTCCTGTAATCTGCCCTTCACACGTTTTTGTGTGTTATCTGATCGTGGTCATGTGTGATTCCATTATCTAATTTGAACTTTGTTTTGTGCTTGTTGTGCCTAATATTTGGTGGAAAGCTTGATTTAATTTCCAATAGACAAGATGCAGTCCGTGACATTTGACATTTGCAGTTAAAATAATGTCTTAAACCTCCAATTTTAGCCTGGACATGTAATGCGCTATTTTCGTATATCTTTATAATCTTTGAGTATAATCGCTATCATAACTTAGTTAGCCATGACATTCAAGTTAATGTAGTTGGTTTGTTGACATGGGGCACAATCATGACAAATCACAAATACATGACATTGTACAACATTTTCATGGGACCCATTTTAGCTCAATAGTGCAACATTTACAACCAATGGCCAAAATTGCAAATTGCATGTTAAAGATGTGCAAATTCTGTAAATTCTGTAAGAGAACCTTCTAGCAGACCTCATACACATAGGTGAGTTAAACCAGTTGTTGTGTCGTCAGTTGTGCTCTCAAACTTCTAATCTATTCCTGACAGCAGAAATAGAGGGGGGTGGCGGAGGGTGATTACCAAAGCAATAGGGGCTATTGCTTTTTTAATGAGCGTTCACACCTTCGGACAGAGGGAATTTTGTCATCTGGTGGTGTTAAAGGGGAACCACAACGAATGAGAAAATGTGTGTGAATGTTACAATGTTTTACTATCTCCCTACTAACCACGTCGCTACATAAAATTTAGCTAAATAGAGAAAAAATACAAACATAATTGAAATTTCTGCCACTGTGACCATACAACATTTGGGAAGTATAATCGATTATGATATATGAAATATAGTACATTTTATGTGCTATGTTTTGGTCTATTGGTCACAGTTTTACCTTTTCATTCTCAGAGCTCACTAAGCAATTCTGCGTATACTATAGGTTGTAGCCTGCATGTAAGCTATAAAACCCTCCCATGCGTAGCAAAACATGATTGATGGAACTACTCACATGAACACTGCAGCAACCTTCAAAATACATCAGACTTATCATCCTAAACAACACCTTTTACTAGGCCTATCCAGACATTACTCTCTTCTATTGTATTTCTAAGTAGCCTAACTCAATCCAGCTACACCCTGGCAATGAAGAACCATAAATGACGAGATTGAATCGAGTCTGTACCTAAACATAGAGCACGTGTCTATAGCTGTTTCATCATTGATCAGTTTGGAGATATAGTATCTGCAGGCTAGTCAACTGTATGTTCAGACAACAGCAGACATTGCTTACATGAGTAAAATGTCTAGGAAGACAAACCATAGCATTCAGTATATATTTATTTAGCAGTAATCTAGATGTTGTGCATGCGACTCTCATTAGTCGTTTCAGTGAGTCAGCAACTACATGACTTGTATTGTATTTTAAATTGTTATAGGTACAATATGTATTTTTCCAAAACAATAACAAAATACGTACTTTGCATTAAAAAGCAAACATCACTATACTTATATTATATATATAGTTGTGTACTTACATTATCCCAAATGTTTCCACCAACTTTCAAACACAGAGAATTTTGTAATATAGTTTGAAGACACGGGACGTTTCATTTTGTCTTCTGTCAATGGCGTCATATAACCTTTGACTCCTCTGGTTTCTCTAAGTTCCAGGGAACCGCCAAACATAATGTGAATAAAGTTATAATATATTTAACAATACATTACTTTGTCAGTGAACATTTTCTCTGCCGGACACGCTAGATTGGCAGGTTGTCATTGACGACGACAACAAAACCCATGATCCAACGCTACTTCTCGACGTCATGAAAGTACATGTTTTGCTATTGTTTTGATTGAGAGACCCCTAGTGGCCAAAAACTACATATGGTATGTTTAACTCAACCACATTTTAGGTATAACAATATTTTCATGCCAATTTGTTGTTATTACATTGTCCTACCTTGGCAATATCGCTATTGACACACTGCTTGATTTCACATGGCAAATTTTACATAGCCGATTTCACACACAAATCAGGAAGTCAGATGGAAAAATTATAATAATATAAAATAACATTTATTTTATATAGCGCCTTTAAAAGTTGCTTTCTCAAAGCGTTTTACAGACAAACATAACAACAGAGAGACTACACACTTCAAACTAAACAAACAATGAATTATCAAGTAAAAGCAATCCTAAAATAAAATGTTGTATTGTAGGAAACACCTACACTACACTCAACGTGCCAGTCAGAAATGACTATGAATAGGACACTTCAGCAGGTGAATAATCCAGGAAAATAATGGAAGAAGTCCAGCAATCAGATTTAGATTGAACTTTTTTTTTGGAGCAAACCAAACAGGCTTATACTATAATGGTAATGAATTGACTTCTCCAGACAGCTACAGTATGCAAATATAACATGCTCATATTTCTTACTTTCCTGAATAGTTAAAATGTAAAATACTTTATATACAACATACAACATACTCAAAAATGTTTATTTTTACATTCGTCTTTTAATTCCTGTTTGAGACTTTAACCATGCTCCCTCTCTCGCCATTACCTCTTCATCTTCCTCTCTTAAGGTTATATGAAGGGAAAGATCAGGCAGAGTTTGAGGAGTCTCTTCGGAGACTCTTCGTGTCTATCAACAACCTGATGACAAGTAACCACAACACAACAGTCCTACTGCAGGTAAACACGGCTACTCTCCTTCCTCCTCTCCTCTTTGCTCTTGCACACTGTATCATTATTGATTTGTCATCCCATTCGTGACAAAAAAGACTATGTCTTTTTTCTCTCTCCAGTTCAAAAAACATGTTATCTTGTAAGAAGTTTCAGGGGAGATGTATCCAGATGGAAATAAATATATACAGTTGAAGTGAGAAGTTATATACACCTTAGTCAAAGACATTGAAACTCAATTGTTCACATTTCCTGACATTCAAGCCTAGTAAGAATTCCCTCTCATTGCTATGTTAGGACCACCACTTTATGTTAAGAATGTGAAATGTCACAATGATATCAAAGAGAAGGATTCATGGCAGCTTTTATTTCTTACTTCACATTCCTAATCGGAAGTTTACATACACTCAAGTAGCATTGACTTTAAATCATTTCAACTTTCGTCAAAATTTTGGGTAGCGTTCCACAAGATGACAGAACTCCTGACATGACTGGTGTAACTGAGTCAGGTTTGTAGGCCTCCTTGCTCACACACGCTGCCCACAAATGTTCTATAGGGTTGAGCTCAGGTCTATGTGATGGCCACTCCAATACTTTGACTTTGTTGTCCTTGAGCAATTTTACCACAACATTCAAAATACATTATGCCTGAGGTCATTGTCCATTTGGAAGATCCATTTGCGACCAAGTTTCTTCCTGACTGATGTCTTGAGATGTTACTTCAATATATCCATAACTTTTCCTTCGTCATGATGCCATCTATTTTGTGAAGTGCACCAGTCCCTTCTGCTTTAAAGCACCCCCACAACATGATGTTGCCACCCCCGTGCTTCACGGTTGGGATGGTGTTCTTCAGTTTCCAAGCCTCCCCCTTTTTCCTCCAATCATATTGATGGTCATTATTGCCAAGCAGTTACATTTTGTTTCATTAGACCAAAGTAAATTTCTCCAAGCAGTATGCTCTTTGTCCCCATGTGCAGAAGCAAACTGTAGTCTGGCTTTTATATGGCAGTTTTGGAGCAGCTTCTACCTTGCTCAGCGTCCATTCAGGTTATGTCGATAGGACTCGTTTTACTGTGGATATAGAAACTTTTGTACCTGTTTCCTCTGGCATCTTCACAAGGTTCTTTGCTGTTGTTCTGGAATTGATATTCACTTTTTAGACCAAAGTACATTCATCTCTATGAGACAGAACGTGTCTCCTTCCTGAGCTGTATGATGGCTGCGTGGTCCCATGGTGTTCATACTGTATTTTGTACAGATGAATGTGGTATCTTCAGGCATTTGAAAATTGCTCCCAAGGATGAACCAGACTTTTAGAGCTCTACAATGTTTTTTCTGAGGACTTGCTTGATTTCTTTTGATTTTCCAATTATGTCAAGCAGAGGCACTGAGATTGAAGGTAGGCCTTGAAAAACATCCACAGGTACACCTCCAATTGACTCAAATGATGATAATTATCAGAAGCTTCTAAAGCCATGACAAAATTTTCTGGAATTTTCCAAGCTGTAATGGCACAGTCAAGTAAGTGTATGTAAACTTTTGACCCACTGGAATTGTGATAAAATTAATTATAAGTGGAATAATCTGTCTTTAAACAATTGTTGGAAAAATTACGTTTGTCCTAACCGCCAAAAATATAGTTTGTTAACATGACATTTGTGTACTGTCTAACAAATTAGTTTTATTTAAACTTACCAATTCAAATGTATTTATATATTTGATATACCTCAGTAATATATTTAATATATTCAGTAAGTCTATGATAAATATAATTTGATTAAAATGGAAATTATCTAAATTAGAACCATTTTAAATACATTTTTTATTGAATTTATATTTACATATTATTTTTAAGATATTTTTGGGGGTATTGTATATTGATAGGACAGTAGGAAGCAGAAACTAGGGAGACAGGTATGTAGGGGGAGACAGAGAGGAAAGGCACAGGCAGACTGCCGAGACGGGACTCGAACCCCTTGTGGTCCCAAGTTTTGAGCATAGACTGCTACACCAAACTCCAGCAAAACAGTTCTTATATTTTTTCATATATATTTCTCTTACTTAAATGTGTTGAAGATTATTGTTGGTATATTAATTGTATGCTGAAAGTCTGAAACAATGTATTTTAAGTCAATGTATGTATTTTATTAAAGTGCAGTAGAAATACATTTACAAAATACTGAAAGATTGGCGGGGGGGATAATTTACAATACACTTTTAATAAATGTGTTAAAGTGTACTGTAAATATTATATATTTATAGTATAATTAAGTTATAATACAGAAGTAGCTCTTGTATTTGAATTATATTATTTGAATTATTATTATTATTAAAAGTATTCTTTACTATACACATAATATATTTCAATATTTGCTTGGGTACATAGGTACCTGTAGATTATAATGGCATTTATGTTTTTGAACATACAATTGACCTTTTCTTCTGGTCACAATGTCCCTGTGGTAGAAAACTGTGATACTATATTTCATCCAACACCTATAAGTCTGTCAAAATGTGATGCATTTGTATTGTTTGTCAGTTTCCCAAATGAGGGAATGATCTGTCTCTTGTGTGGTTGGTTGTACATCTGGCAGGAGATAGTCAAGTGTGGCTCTATTTCCACCCATTATTTGTCAGAGTCCATGTAGTCTGTCTTTTCCGAGGGGTGAGGCTGTTTATGGCAGTGTGTCATGCTCAAGACGTGTGTGAATAGGCAATCGTAGCATGTTGTAACTACCACAGTGCATTATCTCTTTAAGTTAAGAGCGCACATTTTTTTGTATACGTTTCTTGTGAGTTGTCTTTTTGATTTCTAATGATTTGTTAATGTATAACTGTTGTTGATTTGCTGGTGCTCTGTGGTGTCAATTTAGCTTTGTAAAACCCTGAAGAGGATGTTGCAGAGTTGAGCCTGCAAATTCCTAATTGGGTGCCATTTTGTGAATTCTCTCCTGAGTGGTTAGCAAGTCCTCACAAACATGGAGTGTGATAACACTGCTCAGGTTGTTCACAGCCCTTTTGAAGTTACTTGAGGAGCTGATGTTTAGTCCGAGGTACATATAATTCTTTGTGTAGTTCAGTGCAGTGGTGTCTAGATCCAATTTATGTCTATAGTCCTGGCATCTGCACCTTTTTTCGGAACACCATTATTTGTGTCTTTCTGCGATTTACTGTCAGGGCCCAAGTCTGACAGAAAATGCTTGGTAGATGTAGTTGCTTTTTTACACTCTCTGTGGTTGGAGTTAGAAACAACTGTCATCTCAAACCATAAATGTTTGATTTCAGAGTGCAGGAGGGTAAGGCCAGCCACTGCAGAATGTTCTAGTGCACTTTCCATTGTATTGATCTGAAAGTTGGAGATTGGGATTGATTTAGCAATATGCCAAATTGAGTTAAAAGCATTTTAAATGAACAAAGCAAGAGAAGATAGCTTTCTTAATTTGATTGTTAATTTTCTAATGCAATTTGACATTTGTTTAGGATAATGTTTTCTATGACAATGTTTGTTTTCACCTTTGTGGATTGAGGATTAGACCTTCGTTTATATTGGCTACATTATAACCTGGTTTGGTAACTGTATAATTGATCCGTACATTTAGGATGCTATCAACACCAGAGGCTTTGTTGAATGTTAGGAAGGGTTTGTATT
>JACXGM010010898.1:0-25681 GCA_016801145.1 Umbra pygmaea | reverse complement strand
GTTTGATTATTAAATTATAATAACAATCTTTACTTTTCAAATCTAATAAAGTCATTATCTTTATTCCAACCATTACTGAGAAGTGTATTCCCATCAATGTAGTTTAGCTAGTCATAGTTCAGTAGTGGTTGATTCACTATTGCAGTTCTTATGAATGCAGGTTGTGGGTGATAAAATATTACAACTTTTGGATATACAGTACTAAATATATGTGGATCATTATTCTTTAAATTGGATTATTGTCACATTAAATTCTATTTTATGTTACAGACTGTTGAATGACATGTTTAAACTGTTAAATTTACTCAACAAACTTGTTCACTTCAGTTAAACAATGATGTTAATATTACTGAAATCCAATGTTAAATATACATGTTTTAAATGTTAAATTTACACGTAATTCCGTAAGTATGTTTACGGTTTGATGTGTTTTTTACTGTATTTTTCTGGTAACCACAGCTGCCAGTTTTTTTCCGTAAAAACAACAGGATTTTTTTTACAGTGTAGCACTAAATCATTTATAGATCCATGGCTAACTCCACCCTCCACTCCACCCTCTGCCTTCGAATTGCTGGTTTCATGCATGCCTCCGTCATTTCACCAAGTGTTCCAAAGCTGAGGGGGTGAAAATGATAATTTGACCCTCCGAAACACACTTTCAACGTGTGTGCACCGATGCAGCCTTTGCTAACAAGTGGCTAAGGAAGTAAAGTCACATAATGCAACGGGTTACTTTTGAGCATGGGCAATTTTACACAAAAAAATCTGTTAGCATACCCAGTGACATGCATTTGTTTGATACAAACGAAACAAATATGTTGAAAATAAAATGGTGAATTATTATGTTAATAATGAATAAATTTAACAGTGGACCATGAGTTGCACCATTCAAGTCAGGAGCATATCCCAAAGTTGATGCGCTTCCTAAACCCCTAGACACCCTGGGGGAAGTAACTCTCAGAGTTTTGACAGCAACATGTGACCATGGAGGGCACTCTGTGTAAGGGGGTAGGGCATAGGGGTCAGTTCGGGATTCACATCACAATGTACTCAACACTACAATTATTATTTTTTTCACTCTTAAAATGTATGCAATTAATCTCACTCTGAATAAGTGTCTGCTAAATGACTTAAACATGTTGGAATATATACATTAACATAATGGTACAGATTACCTTCTCCATGCTATAATAAATGTATGTACAGTTAATAATCAGACAACGCAATTATTTTCTCGAAAGTCTACCATGTCACTACACACTTAAATATTAACGACATACTGTAACCTAAAAAAAACATGCAGCATGGCTGGCTTTACTGTACGCTCTAAATGGACTGCATCAACATGAATCCTCCTTTTGATTTCATTGCCTCCATTAGATGAATGAGGCTAAAAGAGCAAGGCTGCCATCGTAAAGCAGAACAGGCAGAGCAGCCCAGGATGGAGGTGGTTTCTGTGACATGGCAGAAGGCCAGGGTTTGACGGCTGACTAATGACTTTCACTGAGGGTGTCATGTGCAGATTTATGTCCCCCATTGCCTAAGTCTACTCACAGTATCTTAAAGCAAGAGTTATTCATCCAGCACACCTCCCCTCAATACACCACAATAACCCAGTGCCCACCACCCTCCTCCAAGACCCATTAGACCAAAGACTACAGATGGACATTTTCAGATTCGATTTGCATTGTTGAGACGAGTTAACGCTTGATGCTAAAAGAGAGGTATTTGAATTATTCCAGTGCATATTTAGATGTGTAAAGAAACAGAGAGACACAACAACAAATGTAAATGAAGCACATGAATCAATTCTTTCAGCCTCTCTTTGCAAGGAATCAAATGCATTGAAAAGTGTGCAGAAGAGTCACATGCTGTAGGCTGTGCGCATTGTGTGTTTGTCATCTCTGGCATTTTGTGTAATTACTCAAAGCCTAGTTCATATGCCAAGGCAGTAATGAAGGCGGAGTGATCTCATTTCCATGTGTTAATCTTGAATGGCACAGCAAACCGTCCGATCTGTAAATGTTTTCACCGAGTGATTATCAAGTGCATGAGGGATTGCAAGATATGAGCTCTGAGGCTTCAGACGCGAGCGCTTGGCAGGGACTTTGGGGAGATACAGATTACAGCAAGCAGCCATCTCGATCATACCCCAGCTGGCTTATTGGAAAAGGTTTAATGTTGGCCTTGTTCTGAGGAAAGAGGAAGAATTAAACAATTTTGATACTATGGGTCTGAAAGTATTAGCTGTGCAACTGATCAAATGTTCCATGGATTTATTACAAAGTTTACAGTGTCTGTGAAATCCTGTTGTACTTGTAGCCAACCACATGTTGAGCCATAAACAGTGGCTCATCAAGCCGTTCTTAAATAAATACCTCTTAACTAAGCAATACACTTGTTTAATGTGTAAAACACAAATATGTTTGTTGAGAGCACCTTAGAACTCCGTATTATTGGCATACCTAGCAGCTGTTTTGACATACATTTTCCTTTTACAGCGATAGCACTGGAACAAACTGTCTGTGTTTTGCGATTATTAGTATCATAATAATGTTTGCTAGCTAGTTACCAAATATCATGTCTGAAATGTTCGTAGAACATATTATAGGCCACATCCCTATTTTGTTTAATTACATTAAATGTTGTCTTTTTATTTTTAAAAATGACATAGTGGTTCTCCGAAGTGTTTTGCTAAAAAGCCTACTTGTTTGCTTGTTTGCTTTTCTTCCTCTAAAGGAATTAACAAGAATGACACACTTTTCCTTGCCTAGCCCAGTGCACCCTCATATGTATTTTTAAGCAGGGATGTCTCCAAAAAGGTTTCTTTCCAGTATACAGTAAAGATTAACAGTGATTGTTTAGGTGTTATATATTATTTAAACCTAACAATTGATTTATTTCTGGATACCATCATGTATATGGACATTTAGAAAACTTATTCAGCAAATTTAGCAACACCTTTAGCTATATTGTTTTGGTTAAAAATAGGATATTATGAGTTAGTCTGTCACCCAAGTCACCGAAGTCAAATTTTACCATTTGCAACACAATTTCTTTATAGAAAAAAGTATATATACTTAACCTGCATACTTTTGTATGAAAGTCAGTGGAAGTCTAGCAGAAAAGGTATTCTGGATAGCAAGACATAGTTGTTTTTCAGTGAATGAATTTTCTTTCTCCAACTGCTAGGAGTGTCCGATAATAGGCTGACGTTAGCTACAATTTTCACTACTACCATTCACTTAAAAATACTTTCTCATCAAAACAATCGTGAATATACTGCATACAAAGATGCACAGTTGCCAATCATAATGCAGCGTAACATCAGGATTACCTGAACATTTTTCCCAATTGGCCTTAGGGAATGACAGTGTAACGGCTGGAGTGTGGTGGAGAGAATGCAGGAGACAGATGCAGGCAACTCATGTTCCTTGTGATTTATTGACAGGACGTGTACTTGAAAAAAACAAATAAACACAAGCCCTAGGGCTTTAGTGCTAAACGGGTGACAGTTATGCCCAAAACAAATTATCTTTGGAGTACAAGGCAATACACACTCACTGTGCATTTATCGCAGCACAACATGGAATGAGATTTGACATAGATTTAACCTTCACAGGACAATTATACTACAGCACTTCACAAGACATCATACTGTACATACACATAGGTTTTATCCTCCACAGTATGAAACTCATTAGTATAACGCTTACCAAGTGAAGAGAGTGGAATAAGCACTTGTACATTACCAGAATTATTCACAGACACAGGGATTACAACCCTGACAGGAAACAATAACTGACACGAGTTAATGACAAACACAGGACATATATACACAGAGGAACAAATTGGTTATTATTAACTGATGATAGTGAAGAGACACACGAGACGTGATTGGTGTGAAAAGACGTCATAGTCCTGTAACAATACAACTGACAAGGAGATCGATATTGAACAACGTATATTTAATGGTACAGTCTTTTCGTCAAACAGAAGGCAATGGTCAGGCAGAAATATGTCGGTACACTACAGAGCATCTAAGGTACAGAATCAAGAGGTCAGGAGGCAGGCAGATGATCAGTACACAGGATATCTCTGGCAGAATTACACAGGCAGAATTCACACAGTGTCAACGGCAGGCAGGTAGTCGGTACACAAGTAAATCATAGCTAACGGTACAGGAGGGCAAATCCGAAGGGGCAATAACAAAGGCAGAAAACGGTCAGACCACGAATGTGTATTTGGGAGTAGAATGGTTACTAACAATACCTCACAAGGAGCGTAACAAACACACAGGCTTATATAGGACCTGACACAGCTATCTAGAATTCTGGTGATTCTGAGGGGTGATGAGGGATGCGTTCATGTGAATTGGAATGTTGGGTTCTGCTGGACATTGAAGGGCTCCGCGAGGTAGGACTGTGAATCGGCAATGTTACAAGTCCAGGTTGAACTGCACACAGAACATTCAGAAAATCTGTCAATTATTGTCTACACGTACCATGGCCTGAATCATGAAAGATGGGAATTTAACATGAGGAGACATGTAGAAAATTGGGGGAGGGTCATGCTATTTTCATTTTAATCTTGGGGAGGGATTAGTATTTATATTTATTTTTTTTCCTTGGGAGTGTTGTGTCATTTTATAATCAATAATATTTAAATATCTGTCAGCCGTTCTGAAATGTACGTATTGACATGCTGAATGAACATTGTATTTCTATTTTTTAAAATTATGAAATTGAAACAAACAAAAAATTAGTTTGTATGTTTAAAGTTGGGTTGTCATCACAAAGTTGTGATGGTGTAGTGGGTAAATACTTATCTATAATGCATAAGATTCCGAGTTCAAAACACTTGTCTGTTAGTAGGTTTATATCCAGTTATGGACAGAAAGAATTTCCCAATAACAGTGATGGTATTCATAGCGGTGCCATTGAATAAATGTGATTGTTTTATTATAGAACTTTAGGATTACAAATTGTGCAATTATGCAGAAATAATTGGACACTGACACAAGTTTGGTTATTTTGTCTGTTTACCAAAATATATTATATAATAAATATGGGTGCACTTAAGGTGCAGTCTCAGCTTTGATTTGATGGTTTTCACATCCAAATTTGAGGAAGGGGTTAAAAATTACAGCTCTTTAAAATTTGGCCCCCCCTTTTTCAAGTGACCAAAAGTCATTGGTCAATTGACTCAGAAGCTGTTTCCTGGACATGTGTGGGCTGTTCCTTCATAATTTTCCCATCCATTAAGCAGGTAAAAGGTCTGGAGTTGATTCCAAGTTTGGCATTCACATTTGGAAGCTAATGCTGTGAACCCATAACATTTGGTCAAAGGAGTTCTTAATGCAAGTGAAACAGGCCATCCTTAAGCTGCAAAAAGAAAAAAAAACATCCATCAGAGAGATAGCAGGAACACTAGGAGTGTCCAAATCAACAGTTTATTGTACATTCTGAGAAAACAAATAATACACTGGTGAGTTCTGCAACACAAAAAGTCCTGGATGTCCATGAAAATCAACATTGGTGGATGATTGTAGGATCCTTTCCATGGTAAATAAAAACCTCTTCATAACATCCAGCCAAGTGAAAAACACTCTCCAGGAGGAAGGCAGATTATTATCCTAGTCTACTATAAAGAGAAGACTTCATGTGAGCAAATATAGAGGGTTCACCACAAGGTGCAATCCATTAATAAGCCTCAAGAATATTAGACTTTGCCAGACAACATCTACAAAAGCCAGGCCAGTTCTGGAAGAGCATTCTTTGGACAGATGATGGATGGATGGATGGATGGAAGATCAACCTTTCATGTTACATCCTTTCATGTTACATTTCGATCAACCTTTACCAGAATAATGATAAGAAAAAAGTATTGTAATGGCTTGGAACGGCTATGATCCAAAGCATACCAAATCATCTGTAAAACATGGTGGAGGCAGTGTGATGGTATGGGGATATTGCTTCCAAAAACACTTGATCACTAGTATTTATTGATGATGTGACAAAATACAGAAGTTTCTAGGTATATATTGTCTGCTCAGATTCAGCCTAATTCAGCAAATTTGATTGGACAGCGCTTCACTATACAGATGAACAATGACCCAAAACATTCTGCGAAAGCAACCCAGGAGGTTTTTAAGGCAATGAAGAGGAATATTCTGCAATGGCTTCACTTCAATTGCATCTCGGATGTTTCATTTCAACTCCATTGTCATGGCCACCATTTCACACATATTTTTATGTAGTGTCCAGACACATAGAAGGAGTCACATTATACATGTATTGTCTTATATACAGTCATAATCAAAATGATTCAACACCCATTGCAAAATAGGTTTATTGTCAATATTTACACTTTCAGCTCTTTGCAAGGAACAAATCAAACAAAAGCAATTTAAATAGTACAACACAATACATGCTTCAAATGGTTTCCCCAAATTCAACTGCAAATGCAATGGTTAGATCCAAGATGGCATAGCTGTACAAGATGTATTTTGTCCTGTCCAACTTATATAGCCTGTTAGTAATTTTTGTGTTTATTCACTCATATTTTACCTTCATTTTTTATAGCAATCCTCCCTTCTGCCATATTTGCTAAATCTGTATCCTCCATTAGATAGCTAGTTAGGTGACCAGATATTTTTAGCAGTTATTTAGCAGTAGTTAGTTATTTACTACTCTACCAGATAACTACATTTGTCCTTAGCCTGCACCAGCTGACATATGATCCCGCACAACTTTGTCCAACCAGCCTGCGCAGTGTACCATCAGTTCAGTGTTATTGGAATATTACATGGATTACACTTTCCATCTCACCATCCAGAAAATTACGTCTAACTAGCTGCTACCGACTAGCTGACATTGGCTATCTCCATTGTTAGCTGAGCTAACAACACTGTTAGCTAGCTAACAACACAGCACTGAGCTCAACCTACCTCACGCCTGGCCGAAAACACAAACTACTCCAAGGAATTATTTTGCCAATGTCCTAGATTAGTGCTCCACCATTGCAGCCTACAGTACTACATGCTGCCCATCCATGGGCGCCCTCGACTGCTGTCCACTGGACTTAGGGGTGTAGTAAAATATCCTGGGGCCTATGCATAGGCAGTCCTGATGGGCCCCCATGTTCCTCAACCCCCCCCCCCAAAGAAATTGTGCTACCAAGCTACCTATGACACTGATCATCCTATTTTTGTTCATTATTGATATTATAGCCTATTAATTTAAAATTAAACATGTTTCAGATTAGTCTATTATAATTGTGTGTTCTTGATATAAGCTCACCTTGTTTCATATCCAAAGAGAATGAGGGGTCTGTTGCTACTCCACTCCCTGGTGTGACCATTTCTGAAACTCAGGGCCATGTGTTTCATGTTAAGATCTGCTTATACTAAATCTGACATAACTATAATGTTGACATCATATGTATCTACCGATGAGCTACCACGCTACCTATGACACTAATTAGCCTATTATTGCTAATTATAGACATTATAGCCTATTAAAGTGTAACTTTCGCCAAAATGCAACCTACGGTCTTTTTTTATTGTACACAAGTCAAACTTTAATTTAAAAGCATAATTAGTATGGAACCTACACTTTCAAGATTTTCCCTATTTTTGGTTTCGGTCAAACTGCCTATTGAATGGGAGTCATAGGGTCACAGGAGTGATAGGGGCACTAATATGATAGCATCAAAATCGCTATTTTTAAAACACTACTTATGCTTAACACAACACTTTGCTCGAAGTATCACCAGGGGCTGTACACATGAACTTGAGCATTAAAAACATTGTTTGTGTATACAGAGTTTGCTAAAAAGACTGTTTCTGTCCTGATTATGCTTTTAAATGAAAGTTTGACTTGTACATTCAAAATAATACCATAGGTTGCATTTTGGCGAGAGTTACGCTTTTAATTTAAAATTAAACATGTTTCATATTAGGCTATTATAATGGTGTGTTGTATGCAAACAGCATTGCTAGTGTAGTTAATTTATTTAGCCTTTACCTCAGATTACATGTATAACCAAATTATCATTTGAAAGTGTATGTTCTTCTCAATGAGTTGTCTCAGTTCATTTTTGCACTACGGTTGTGGAGATATTCAAGCAGTTTAGCACCATGGATTTTTTTTCCTAGTTTGTCCTCACCTTTCTTTGAAAAGGAGTCAGTTGCCAATTGTTTCATCTAATTTTGTTTTCTCTCTTCCTCCTGTCTTTCATTTCTTATTTGGTAGCCTGATTTGGCTTTTTTTGAGAAAGACATTTCTACAGCAGAAGTTTGCGCTCCACCAGATGCTCAACTGAACAAAAACAAAATGCGTGCAGATGGACTAAATCTTTTGGCGCATTAGCAAGGGATGGTAATGTAGTCATCAACCAAGTTATTGAGCCAATACACTAACTTTACATTTCATCTGACATGCATTATGATATTTAATTAGTTAATGAAAATATCCAGGTAAAATAAAATATATTCCAGCCATTGCAAGGGCCCTCTCTCCCCAGTCCGACACCCCTGTCTGGAGTGTTAGCATAAGTGATGCCATCTCTGCCTAGATTCAACACAAAGGCTCCATGCATTCAACTCTCGAATCAACTCTCTGGAATAAATAACTCTCTGGAATTGCTGATTACTGATCCCTCTTCAACCTACAGACCACTTGCGATCTGTTTGACTGACCAATGGTAGGAGGTCAACATCCATACAATGGTACCATTGCTAGCTAGGTATCAGGTATGCCTTTGTTTTGAACTCGTTCACCTGTCTTTTTGTCAATATGGCTCGCATTTGGCTGTTTCTGTTCATTTGTATAGCTTTTTCTCACTATAGGTGTCTTATTCACCATGCCCCAAATAGTTCCTCCCCCAATTTCCTTTGTTACATCGTCTGATTTATTTGGTCTCTCCAAAGAGGCAAACTCTTTCATCTTTACTTATGCCACAAATCACCTCCACAGGGCAATAAGCCTGCAATATCTTTGTCTGCCCTCAATGCTTTAAATCTATGTTACTATGCTTCGAAATCCTCTCCCCTATTTCACTTTCCAAAATGAAGTAAACAAACAGTTTTTAAAGCCATTATGGCTCCTGCTCACTGCGGCAACTCCTGCCGATTTTAGGGTTAGCGACCAGTTTACATCTGATCACTATCTCGCTACCTGCTGTGTTAATCCCCACCACCCACTGATAGCGACTAGCGTCTAGAGATTCCTGCCGATTCAACATGTTCTACACGCTACGAGACGCCAGACGCTAGTCACTAACTCTGAGTCAATCAGAAAGTGGGGGGAAAATGGTCAACGAAAGTGGAGGAAGAAGGACCAGGTGGAGAGAAGAATGTCTAGAAGCGGAAGGAAAGAGGAATGTGTTTTTCCGGTAGCAACAAATGTAACGTGACAAAGCTGTTTATCAAACGAGTAATTTGACAGCGGATTGGTCTTCATCTGGACTTTACAGGTTAGTTTTAATTCACTTATTTAACTTGCAGCTTTGTTTTTGCGTAGTTACAGTTTTTCCCGATTGCTAAAACACTAAAAGTGAATGCTCAGACCAACGCGTTGAAACTGTAACGTTTGCATGCATTTGGTACACTCAGGCACCAAATGAATAAACACAATGTTGGCATGGCACCGTAAACAATTCTGTAACACATGGTGCAAAACACTAAACACATTGTGCATGTGTTACACACATTGGCCAATGATGAAACACTCTGCAGTCAGCACGTCCATTCAATAGTCAAAACACACACGACATTAGCAAGACTCCCGCACACACAGTAAAACACTTAACCGGTAATTGAACACCAATCAGTCACATCTGTAGCCCTATAAACGGAACTCAGGTTTGCACACCTGTCGTGAGACAATCGCAAATATGGAGGCCGAAGGACCAAGGGGAGGGAGAAAGAGGAAGAGGAGAATGAGGAAGAGATGGGGGAAGCGAAAGAGGAGAACGAGAAAGAGATGGGGGAAGAGCAAAAGGAGAATGAGGAAGAGATGGGGGAAGAGGGAGAGAAGATTGAGTAAGAGATGGGGGAAGAGGGAGAGGAGAACGAGGAGGAGATGGAGGAAGAGGAAGACAACCCGAGCGGGAACCACGCATTCACCGTACAACTGTCAGTAACAACATCAGGTCCACTGTGGTGGATCATGTTATGAACCATGGCCTGACAATGAGGGAGGCTGAGCAGAGGGTGCAGCCCAACCTCAGCCGCTTCACGGTTGCCAGCATTGTACGGACATTCCAACAAGAAAACAGGTATGTCCCAAAGTAATTATACCGGACCGTATATTACCCATCAGCGTTCTGGTTGAATCTGGTTGTACAGTATGTCACCACGTAGGGTGAATTGTCCCAAAATGGGACACGGCCTAATGTGGGACAACTAAGGTTTAGTGTTTGTAGGTCCCCCATAAATACATGAATGTCAGTGAAACTATTGGTTAGACATAGCTGTGGTGTAACGTGATCAAAATCTATTCTGAATGTGTTATCTGCCATGTACAGTATGCTTTATATCGCAATATTTAACAAAAATCTAAAATGCAATAATTCTCCCACATTAGTGCAATTCATCCAACAGCATGACGATGTGGGATGGGAAAGAACCTAACCAACACTGATAGTAAGTAAGTAAAATTTATTTTTATAGCACATTTAAACACAGTTTGCACTGACCAAAGTGCTGTACATGGCCTATTCGCTACAAAATAATAAAATAAAATAACTACACTTAAAGATCAGTGATATATGCTAAGATGACATTGAAACACAGGACACATAATTACAGACATGACAGGGTAAGACAGTTAACACACAGGGAATGCCAATGTAAATAGGTGAGTTTTTAGCCTGGTTTTGAATGTTGTGATTGAGAAGACATTTCTGATGTCAGGTGGTAGTTGGTTCCACAGCTGAGGGCCAGCAACAGAGAACGCTCTATCCCCTTTTTGCTTAAACTGTGACCGTGGGACATGGAGGAGACCTTGGGCGGAGGATCTGAGGGACCTGGGGGCTACATGGGGATGAATGGTGCCAGCTATGTAGCTGGGGGCCAGGGCGTGAAGGGCTTTAAAAACCATTAGTAGTAATTTAAATTGTATCCTAGACTGGACTGGAAGCCAGTGCAAGGAGGCTAGGACAGGTGTAATGTGTTCATACTTGTTTGTGTTTGTGAGCAGCCTAGCTGCTGCATTTTGGTCCATCTGGAGCCATGCCACCAGTGTCAAAGGGAGACCGAAGTAGAGGGAATTACAATAGTCTAAGCGGGAGGTTATGAAGGCATGGATGACTTTTTCCAGATCATTGTAAGACAGAACGGACTTGAGTTTAGAAATTATTCTTAATTGATCAAAACTGGTCTTTACAACAGCTGATATTTTTTTTTCCAGGTTTAGATGGGAATCTAAAATGAAACCCAAGTTACATGCATGGGATTTAACATAGGGGGCAAGGGGACCGAGGTTAACAGGAATGGAATTTTTGAGTTTTGAAGGGCCAAAGACAATAATTTCAGTTTTGCTATCTTTTAATTGAAGGAAATTGTTAGCCATCCAGATTTTAATTTCCGCCAAACAGTCTAAAAGAGGTTGCATGGAGTTGCTGGATTTAATTGGGATGTAAAACTGGGAGTCATCTGCATAGAAATGGAATGAAATATTACATTTTCGTATGATGTTACCTAGGGGGAGCATGTAAAGGCAAAAAAGTACTGGACCTAGAATGGATCCCTGGGGGACACCATAAGACACAGGGGCAGAGGATGAAGTGTACTGGCCTATAGATACTGAAAAAGATCTTTGGTGGAGGTAAGAGTGAAACCAGTTTAAAGCTGAACCCTTAATGCCAACCCACTGTTCAAGACGCTCTAGTAGTGTATCATGGTCTACAGTATCAAATGTAGCACTCAGATCCAAAAGGACCAGAATGGCATTATCACCTGAGTCAAGGGTGAGCAACAGGTCATTTGTCACCTTTAACAGGGCTGTCTCAGTGCTGTGACGTGCTTCGAACCCAGATTGAAATGGCTCTAGAATCTCTGTTGAATTGAGGTATGGAAGCAACTGTGTTAACACCACCTTCTCCAAACATTCTGAGATAAATGGCAGTTTATAGAATTTTTATGACATTTTGCATCTAGATTATGTTGCTTTAGCATTGGCTGGACAACCGCATGCTTGAAACATGTAGGAACAGTGCCGGTGGCAAGGCAGGCATTAAGAATAGATTGGATGGAAGGACCAATAGTATCAAAAGCATCTTTGATAATCTGTGAAGGGATAGGATCGTGTGGGGCTGTTGATGATTTCATGTGCTTTACAATGTCCCATAGTTCAGTGTAGGACACTGCTTGGAATTGGTCAACAGGAGTGAACTGTGCTCTGATGTGGTCAATTTTCTCAGTAAAAAACGTCAAGAACTCTTCACAGGTATTGGTGGATGCCTCGACCTCTGGAGAGACTTGGGGGTTAACAATTGAGTTTATGGTATTAAATAAAACTTTAGGATGATGGGAATGGTTATTTATAATGTCTGAGAAATGCTTAGCCCTAGCTTTTTCAGCTACAGCTTGGAAATTGGCCAGGGAAGTTTTGAATATTTCTAAAGAGACTGTGAGGTGATCTTTTTTTCACTTACGCTCAGTTCTTCGACAAACCTGCCTGAGATGGCGGGTGAAATCATCAAGCCACTGTTGGGATTTAAAGTTAGGGCGTCTACGTTTAAGGGGGGCCACAGTTTCAAGGATAGCTGAACAAGATGTATTAAAAAAGTATATTAGCTCATCAGGGCTCAAGACTTGATCATGGGCAGTGATAGAGGCAGAGATAGCATTTCCTATTTGCAATAGAAAACCTATTTGCAGTAAAATGGTTAATATAACGAGAGTAGTGGCCAGCAGGTCTGGCTGTAAATAGTGGGTTACATAGTTTAACATTGAACACAATAGGCATATGGTCAGAGAAGGATGCATCCTCAATGCGTATGTTATCAATGGAAAACCCCTGGGATAAGATCAGATCAAGTGTGTGCCCATGAACATGGGTTGCCTGATTTATGTGCTGGAGGAGGCCAAATGACTCTGTTACATGGCAAAACTCACTAACCAAGGGTTTACCTGGGCAGCAAACATGAACATTAAAATCACCCAAAATCAACAAACGGTCATAGGATGTTGCATAAAAAGAGAGAAAGTCTGAGAAGTCTTTTATAAAATGTTTATCTGATTTGGGAGGCCTGTAGACAAATTGCGCACATCAATGGTGTACCAGCAGATTCTACTTTTACACATTGTACCTCAAAGGTAGAAAAGCTCCCAGCAGAGAGTGATTGTACCTTGAGCCGGTTTTTAAAAATCAAGGCCACTCCCCCTCCTCGGAGTGCTATTGAATGAGCAGTTTGTGGGGCAGAGTTCGCCAATAACAGATGTCTCACCCGTACCAGAGCCAATCCATGTCTCCGTTAAAAACAACATGTCCAGATCTCGCCGGGTAAAAAAGTCATTTAAAATGAAGGTCTTGTTTGACACAGACCAGCAGTTCAGTAGCGCCACCTTAGCCGCAAGGTAATCGAAAGGCTGTGTAGGTTGAGAGCGTCGCAATGGGCGGATGTTCAGGAGGTTCACCCCGCCGTTTCGAACGCGCAGTCTGCTCCGCACTCGAAGACCGCCGCGATTTCCTTGCTTTCTATGTCGCTTCTTCCAGTGGGAAATGCAGCAGGAGAGTCGGCGAACGCAGTCCGCGGGAGAGTTGATAAATGTCGGGTGACATCTGGAGTGTGGGCCAAGGCGCCCAGTGGATTGTAGCTCTAAAGAATTTTGGATATGTAGCAGTAAAGAGCGATCATAAGTCCTTAGGGCATCGGCGCAGTAACAAAGTGACAACAGGGGGAACACAAACAGACACAACAGAACTCGGATAGGTAGGAGCTGACGGCAGGCCGAAAAACACACTGGCGCCATCTTGTATCCGGAAGCCATCTCAGTCCTTTCAAGCATTGTTTGCAGAACCGCCAGGCGACCTGCTGTGGGTGGGAGGCAACGGGTGTTCAGCCATGCCCAGAAACTAGCCGTTGTCGACCTTGTGGTGGTAAACAACACAATCCCCTTGCGCCAACTACGTGAGCGCATCCTCGCTGATCACAACATATTCCACGATGTCCACAGCGTCAGTACGACGACACTCGGCCGGGTCCTGTGGGAACACCACGTCAGCATGAAGCAGCTGTACAGGGTTCTGTTGGAGAGGAACAGTGATGGGGTCAAGAACCTTTGCTACGAGTATGTGCAGATGAGTGCCGTCTGAAATGCTGTCTGAGTGTGTCCAACCCAATCCACAGTCTTTGATTGACATTGTAGATGCTGTACTGCTGTGTTCAGGGACACACCGTATTGACATGTTGGTGTCTGCATGTTCTGTTACAGACTGTCATGGGCTTCGATGCAGCATCGCAGCCGCATGAATATATTTACATCGACAAAGCTGGGTTTAATCTGACAAAAACCAGACGTCAGAGCCGAAACATCATTGGCCAAAGGGCCATTGTGAACATCCCCAGGCAGCACAGGGGCAACATCACCATGTGTGCTGCAATTAGTGGTCAGGGGGTCCTCCATTACCATGCCACCCTGGGTCCATACAACACTGCACACATACTGACATTTTTTGATTCACTACATGCCACAGTCACACAGGACGGTCCAGGGCAGCCCCTGGGATAATAACATTGTTATCTGGGATAATGTCAGTTTCCACCGGTCTGCTCTGGTCCGGGACTGGTTCACCAACCACAACCAATTCACAGTGCTATACCTGCCCCCTTATTCCCCATTCTTTAACCCGATTGAGGAATTATTTTCAGCATGGCGGTGGAAGGTCTATGACCGCCTACCACATGGACGCATGCCGCTCCTACGAGCAACGGAGGAGGCATGCAGAGACATCGAGGTGGGGTCGATCCACGGGTGGATATGCCATGCCCGGCAATATTTTCCCCGTTGCCTTGTAAGGGAGAACATCACCTGTCATGTGGACGAGGTGATGTGGCCCGACCCCAATCGACGGCGTGATCCCTGAGTTGTACTGGGAATTGTGTACAATGTATCACTTAGGCCTGCACGATAAATCGTTATAAAATTGCGATCTCAATTCACCCCTATTTGCAATTTAATTTTTAAATGACTTCGATCCTCATTAGCTAAGGTGTGAAGTTGACACAAACATAAAAACAGCTTAAGGAGTTCAGCGTCGGGGTTGAACGCATTTCTTTGCATCGCGGTGCATTTCACTGGAGGGTCAATCACAAAACTCTTTGTTTACTTGTGCGTTGGTGTGCCTCGAGCTGGCGTGTGTGGAGAGTGGGTGATAGAGCGAGGGAGAAAGTGAGAGAGTGGCGGCAATTAGCTTCGGAGCAAGTTGTAAAACAGCCTTAACTAGCGCCAAAGGGAATAAACAAAATGGATAATGATGAAAATCCAAGTACTAGTGACAAAATTCAGCCAACCACATAGGATCAAAGCGAACTTGTTCTGAAAAAAGGCTTGCATTCAGTGGTGTGGAAGTCAAGGTCAAGGTCATTTTATTTATAAAGCGCCTTTACAACAGCCACTAGGATGACCAAAGTGCTTTACAGAAAAGTAAAAAATCTAAAAAGAAAGTAATAAAAAATACCTATAAAACAACAACACAACACACACATAAGAATGTAAAATCAGCCAGAGATGTAGGTTAGTATGCTGAGGAGAACAGGTGGGTTTTTAATAAAGACTTAAAAACAGACAAGGTAGGGGCCATTCTAATATGTAGGGGCATGGAGTTCCAGAGAGGCGGGCCTGCCACCGAAAAAGCACGTTCCCCTCTACGCTTGAGTTTAACCCTGGGGACTACCAGCAAAGCTTGATCAAGAGATCTTAGGCTTCGGGATGGGGTGTAGGGATGGACAAGTTCAGAGAGATAGACAGGGGCTAGTTTATGTAGAGATTTAAAAACAAGGAGTAAAATTTTAAAATCTATTCACTGACGAATTGGCAGCCGGTGCAACGATTTGAGAATCGGAGTGATATGGTCATACTTCCGACATTTGTGGATGAGTCTGGCCACAGCGTTTTGGACTAGCTGAAGACGGGCGATTTGGTGACTTGATATACCGCAATATAGAGAATTGCAGTAGTCTTGCCTACATGTAATAAAAGCATGAACAGCCATTTCTAAGGATTTAGGAGTAAGAAAGCCTCTAATTTTAGAAAGTTAACAAAGTTGGTAGAAACTAGCGCTGATTACAGATTAAATGTGTTTATCAAATTTTAGAGATTGGTCTACAAGTATGCCCAGGTTCCGCACTGTTGTGGATTTAAAAGCTGATAAGCTCTCTAGCTCAGGATTTAGGTGCTGAGAATTTTCATTTGGGCCAAAAACAATAACCTCAGTCTTCTCTTCGTTTAGGAAGAGGAAATTTTGGGCTAACCATTCTTTGACCTCTTCTAAGCATAGCAGAAGAGAGTTCAGCGCTGAAGGATTGTTTCTTGTAATAGGGATTGTAAATTTGGGTGTCATCTGCATAAAAATGAAAAGAAACACCATGTTTCCTTAGGATGGAGCCCAGAGGTAGCATATAGAGAGAAAATAAAGAAGGGGCCAAGATGGAGCCCTGCGGAAGCCCACATGTGAGGGGTGTCATAGAGCTGGAGAAGTTGCCCATCTTTACTGAGAACTTCCTGTCAGACAAGACTGAAACCATGTCAAAACCGATGCTCTTAAACCCACCCAGGACTCTAGTCTAGCTAAGAGAGTAGGGTGGTCAATGGTATCGAAGGCTGCTGAGAGGTCTAGGAGAACAAGAACAACAGTGTCTCCAGAATCAGTAGAGAGATAAATGTCCTTTAGCACTCTCAGGAGGGCGGACTCAGTGCTGTGGGCAGACATAAAACCAGATTGAAAGACCTCAAAAATACTATTGTTTGACAAAAAATGTTGGAGTTGATTTAACACAGTTGTCTCTAATAGTTTGGAAATGAAAGGTAAAACAGAAATGGGTCGGACATTTTTTAAAACAGAGGGATCTAGTGAAGGCTTCTTAAGTAGAGGTGTGACCGTGGCCACTTTAAGATTGGCAGGAACAGAGCCTGATTTGAGACTCTTGTTGATAAAAGAGACCATACCTTTCCCAGCTGATTCAATTACAAGTTTTAAATATCTTGGGTGGATAATATCAATAGGATAGAGTGACGGTTTGAGCTTGACAATCATGTCCTTCAGTGACTCGAGGTTGATAGGATCAAAAACCTCCCAAAAGCAAGCAATAGGTGTCGAGATCGGAGGGATATATGAATTAGGACAGACACTAAGTCATAGTTTAGTGATTTTGTTAATAAAAAATCTTAGGAAGTCTTCACATAGAGCCTCTGATGCAATAGACAATGTGTTAACAGGAGGGTTAATAACAGATTGAATGACTGAAAACAGGACCTTGGGGTTGGAGTGATTAGATTCAATTAGATTTGAAAAATAAGCTGCTTTTGCAGCCTTTGCAGCATTCTGGTATGCAGTAAGAGAGTCTTTGAACAAATGCAATGAGACCTGTAGCCTGTCCCGGTTCCATTTGCGTTCTGCCTTTCTACAGACTTGTCTTTGGTGACGAGTGTCAGAGTCATGCCACATTTGAGATTTTGGTTTGCATTTGAAAGGCTTTAGGGGAGCAGTTATATTTATAACCCTAAGCCAAGCAGAGTTTAAAAGGCTGAGATGTTGGTCTCCAAAGTATTTTGGATTCAAGCAAGACGACGAGGGTCAGTCTGATGTGATTTGCAAGACATGCTTTGCCAATGTTGCAGCACCGCAAGGTAACACCACAAATCTTTACCAGCACCTCAAACGTCACCAGAAAATGCTATATGATGAAGCCGTACAAGGCAAGAGGTTGGGAAGTCGTCCAACAACGCAGACATCTATTATGGACACCTTGCACAATGCGACACCATACCCACATAACTCCAGCAGAAATAAAGAAATAACAGAAGCAAGTGCTTACCACCTAGCAAAAGATATGTTGCCAATAAACACAGTAGAACGTGACATATTTCGAAAAATGATCTATAAAACACTACTCAATACCCTCCCGCAACTATTTTTCATCCGTTGCACTGCCAGCTATATACAAGAAATTGCGGGCTGTAGTCCAGGCAGAAGTGCAACAAGTGGATTATTTGTCAGCAACGACTCATTTATGGTCCAGCTGAACCATGGAACCCTACATGAGCCTAACTGTCCACTTCATACAAGCGACTGATTTCACCATGAAGAGCAAGTGCCTACAGACTGCTTATTTCCCCGACGACCACAAAGGAGAGATCTTGGCACAGGGCCTGAAGGATGCCCTAGCATTTTGGAATTTGGAAGAGGAGAAAATGTCATATATAACAACAGAAAATGGATCAAACATTGGTCAACAACTGGACCAGGCTACAATGTTTTGGCCATAGGCTACATCTGGCAATAGGTCAGTTTGTGTGTGTTTGTGTGTGTTTGACTGTGTTTGTGTGTGTGTGTGTGTGTTTCACCAAGTTAGCCCTTGAACTATAGGACTACAACTACTACTACCACTACTTTATTATTATTTTTATTTTGGCTCCTGCAATGGGTGTGGGGGCGTCCCATCCCTGTGCGTTGAGCCGACCAGATGAACCAGTTGTTTCCAGTGCTGACGGTCTTGTGCCAGCTGTTCTGCATCCTCCACAGCAACTCCATGTTGTTGGAGGTCGCCCGCAAGGATCGGGTGCGGGGTCTACCTCGTGGTCGTCTCCAGTCTGCAGCTCTCGGATCAAACTGGAGAATGGCTCTCGTCGGGGGGTCAGGAGGCAGATGGAGGACATGGCCAAGCCAGCGGGTGCGACGTTGCGCAGCCAGGCAAGATGCTCATGGCTGGCACGTGTGGGCTCTAAGCACTTGATGGAAACCCGCTGGGGCCACCTGATCTTCTCAATGGTCCTGAGGGCCCTGCTATCAAAGCCATCTAATCTTGTAGTCAGTGTCTTATTTAAGGGCCAAGTCTCCGAGCCATGAAGCTGGATGGAGAGCACTGCTGAGCTGTAAATCCAGAGCTTCGACTTGCGTGAGATGGTCTGGTGCCTCCAGAGTGGTTTCCATAGAGACTGCAGAGCTGACGCAGCCAGGGCTTTTCTGCGGGTAATCTCTGGTTTTAGGTCCCCGATGTCTGTCACTAAGGATCCCAGGTACACAAAGTTGTTGACGGGCTCTACAATATCATTGCCAAAATAATACCTCTACTACAAACCCAAAAAAAATTTGTGATACTACAAACTAATAGTTTGTGTTGTACTCATTCAGATTTGTTGTATTTTTCTTCTAGTAAATGCAATGAAAGATCCACAAATGGACCGTGTAACAGGCCTTTGCAGAAAGATTGTGAACACGATCAGTCACAGCTGGCTATGGACGAGAAACCTTGCCATGGTCCAGAAAGAGCTCAAACTCCCTGAGCACCAACTGAAAACAGAGTGCCCAACAAGATGGGGATCAAGGCAAGCAATGATTCAGAGGATCCTGGAACAGCTCCCAGCCATTTCTCAGGTCCTCAATGATCGAAAGGTTAGACACCTAGTGCCCACATTGCAGGACATAGAAGTCCTTGAGGTATTGAACAACACCCTAAGTCCTCAGGTTGAATTCACCAATGTCCTCTCTAGAGAACTATATGTCAGCATATCCTCTGTGAAGCCGGTTCTCCACCTTTTCAAAACCTCTGTTTTGGCTGTGCAAGATGATGACAGAATTTACTAAATCAGTCAAGTCAAACATTCTGACTGTGCAAGATGATGACAGAATTCACTAAATCAGTCAAGTCAAACATTCTGACTGTGCAAGATGATGACAGAATTCACTAAATCAGTCAAGTCAAACATTCTGAAATATCTGCAAGAGAAGTACAGTGATCCCCAAACTCAGGATCTACTTGACATGGCCACGACCCTCGATCCTAGGTTCAAGATAAACTACATCAGTGAGGAGAAGAAAGCCACAGTTAGAGCGAGACTGACAGATGAGATGACTGGCATAACTCTAACTATGGTAAGGTCATTTCCACATTTCAATACAGTTGTCTAGTCCTGAACTAATATAATATTATATTACTTAATATTGATTGAGATTATTAATTTATTTTCAATCCCCAGCCAAATGCCTCCCCAGCACCTTCCATGAAAAAGGGCCGAAAAACCCTGGGAAGTTTCTTCAAAGCAGCACAAGGCAATGATGACAGGTCTTCTTCTCTTCAGCAAGCAGTGTCCAACGAGCTGGAGACATATCTTCTGACATGCAACATCGACAGTGAAGATGACCCTTTAATCTGGTGGTGGCAAAATAGAAATGTATATCCACGGTTGTCTGTGTTGGTGAAGAAATACCTATGCATTCCAGCTACCAGCTCACCTTCTGACACAAACCTACATCCATTAATGTATTTTCCCCTCTCCATAGCAAGGTAGATGAGTTACAAAGATACTATTTTGTTAATATTGCCCAGCCCTAAGACACATGTACAGAGGTACATTTTGTGCATTCCAAGCTAAGTGCAGCTGAGTTCACAGGTTTTGTGAAGTTCCTGATTAAGAACAAAATGACCAATAACGGGAGTTCATTAGTAACCAGGGATCTATGATAGATAGTTTTTTGTTAGTTATAAACTCCCATTACCCTGTCATTTAGGTTTTATTTAGGAAATTCCCAAAATGGGTAAGCCCAGATGCAACTAGTTGGTAAAGCACAACAATTACTGCCATACATGTGTCCTAGGATTGGGTAATATGAAAAAATATATATTATCAGGATAACTTGACATCTCTGTTTTCTTTGTGATTTTTCCAGAATTCCCTTTCTATGGTTTGCCTTGTCGGCAGCAACTCCTTGTGGGATGACAAGGGGTGTGCACATGGATCACCCAACCACAATTTGTTTTATTTTGTCATGGTTCATCTGTGCAATAAACATTACACTTCGTGAGAAAAAAAATGTGGCAGAGAATCTTGATATCAATTCTAAGCTACAACATTGCGATTCATATTTTTCCCTGAAACGTGCAGGCCTAGTATCACTGAGGTTTGGTTGCGGGAATAAAAATGGTTTAAAAACTACAAATGAATGACAGAAGTGTCTTGAGTAAAGTTGACCAGTATGTTGTGTCTGTTTGACTGTTCATTGTTCAGGTGCATGTGTGTTCCCTATTAGAGTGTTAAGTTTTGATTGCAGAATGGCAGTTTGACATGGCAGTTAGATGTTAATCTCCAAGTGTTGTGTAAAGAATTCTTGTGTGTTGAGTTTTGACACGATGAGCCAAATTTAGCATTTTGTTAAAGAGGGTCTTGTGTTTATTTTCTTCATGTGTTTGCATCTGCCATCTAGTAGGCCAGAGAATTAGCGCATGTGCAAAACGAAAAGTCTGTAGTGTCTGGAAAACAATTGTGGCAGTGTGAACAGAGGCTTGACATAAGTAGTTGCTACCTCCCAAAGAGGTGCTAAATGCTTTCGCAACATAGTTGCAACGGATCACCAGGAGTTGCTACAGTGAGCAGGAACCATTAGGCAATCACTTATCCTAATCCTCCTCTGCTCCTCAGGGGATGTAGAATGAAACCCAGGCCCGGTAGCCACTACTGATAACCAAACTACTCAGGTATTCTCTTTTAATGACTTCTGCAACTGTAAATGCCTTGGTTTCCTGCATCAGAAGCCAACTTTCTAAAATCAATTTATTCATTGCATTAGCATATTCAGCTAACTTTGATACCCTAGTTATCTAAAACCTGTCTCAGAAAATCCACCAACAATTCTGAAAAAATCCATCCCCAACTATAACACCTTCCATCAAGCCAGAACCATGGTGGAGTGCCAAGCTTCTTTATGGACAGTGTGCATAGCTTTGTTATACTATCCAAGTCTGTGCCCACACAGTTTGAGCTACTACTCTTAAAAATATATTTCTCCAGAATTAAGTCTGTTACTGTTGTTGCCTGTTACCCCCTTTAACCCACAGCTGTGCCCTATATATCCTATGTGAACTGATCGTCCCCCATATATCCTCAGATTTCCTATTTTTAGGTGCTCTAAACAGGAACATGCTCAACATTCCAGCCAATTTCCGATCTAAATTTGATGACCTTAACCTTGCACAAATTGTCAATGAGCCTACCAGTCGCAACCTAAAAAATGGGCACCCTTATTTATATTATATTAACTAACACGCCCTCAAAATACACCCCTGCTGTCTTCAGCCAGGACCTCAGCGATCACTGCATCATTGCATTTGTCCATAATGGGTAAATGCTCTCTGAAACATTTCAGTGAACAGGCCTTCCTAATTGACATAGCCTGAGTATCCTGGAATGATTTTGACCTTATCCCGACAGTAAAGTTTAGAGCTAAGAGTATTTATAGCCCTGGATTCACTCCAGATCTGACTGTACTCACCCAGCACAAAAACACCCTGCTTTAGCCTCCAAAAATTGGTATGACATCCAACTCTTCAGGGGAGTAAGGAACCGGTACACACAGTCAGTTAGGAATGCCAAGACTCTTAACACTATAAAGACCATGGAGAATGAGATCACCTCCTCCCAGCTCCCTACGGCTAGTTAACACTATCACAATAGACAAAGAAAACATTTTCAATAAGCATTTTGCTATGGCGGGCCATGCATTTCACCTGGCTACCCCCACCCCGGCCAATGGCTCCACCCCGGCCAATGACCCCTCACCCTGTGTAGCACCACACCCTAGCCCCCTAATTTCTCCATCACCCAAATTCAATTACCGGATGTCCTGAAAGCACTGTAAATCCTAGACCCTTACAAATCAACTGTGCTAGATAACCTGGACCCGTTCTTCCTAAAACTCTCTGCAGCAAACCTTGCAACTCCCATTACTAGCCTGTATAACCTCTCTCTCATATACTCAGAGATCTCTAAAGATCAGAAAACAGACACAGTCATTTCTCTTTTCAAAGGGGCAATATTATTGACCCTAAATGTCTCTCTAAAATCATTGAAAGCCAGATTAACAAACATATTACCAATAATTTCAAATCCCAATGCACACTCTCTGCTATGCCACCAGGTTTCCGAGCTGATCATGGCTGCACCTCTGCTGCACTTAAGGTCTTAAATTAAATTATAACTGCCAATACTGTGCAGCTGTCTTTTTATCGACATGGCTGATGCTTTCAACTTGGTCAATCATTGCATTCTTATTGGCAGACTTAATAGCCTTAGATTCTCAAATAACTGCCTCAATTGTTTCACCAACTACTGTTCTGACAGGGTTCAAAATGTTAAACCTGAGGGTCTGTTGTTGTCACTGCCTTCAATGTGTCTGTTTGTTTTGAGTGTACTCAACTCCTGGTTTTGAGTATAACCTGGACATCAACTACTCACTTCCATATATGGACTTCCTGTACTTGTTTAGTTTTGTTCCATTACTCACAACTGGTTTGCTTTAGTCATTAGTGTCTGTATGTAGTCTTACCCCTCTGTTATTGTTCTTTGTCAAGTGTCCTATATATACAAATACAATATTCTAGTGTTTGTCGTTTTGTAGTCACTACTAATAGTATATAAGTTTTGGAATAAACATTGCTCTTTGAGAAAACACATCTGCCTCATGCCTCCTAACTACTACCTTCAAACACCAATGTGACAGAATGTCCAACTTACATAAGGAGACAGCATTTTTAACTAGGCGACAAGGAGGACTATGTGGCTGTGAGCGGAGCAACTTCAGTGGTGTCCTTTTTTCGATGACAGCAGCATGTGTTCCTCTGATGGTGATGATAATGACAAGGAGTACGACAAAGACGAGGAGGGGATGGACCTGGAACGTTCGTTCCTTCAAGTATTTACACAATTACTGATAGCTACATTGAAGCTAATTATGCTTTCCCCACTTCTGATAGGCCGGGGGCTGGATGAACCCCAGACAATTAACTAGTTAGCAAGTTAGCCACTCACCCATTGCTCTAACTTGCCTTTTGCTCGTTATTTTCAAACAATTGCACAAAAACGTATACAACCACCCTGGCTTTAACTATAATGGAGTTAGCAGTATTCTGTTTGGCATTTTTATTCAATTAACATTCTTTCCTCCGAGTATTCACACAATTACAAGATGCTACATTGAAGCTAATAAAGGCTAACCCCAGCCAAGTAGATAATGGTAAGTCAGCTCCTTACCTGTGATAATTCGGTCCTCCATCTGGCCTGGCTGTTGTTTCAAAAAAAATTCATGAATACATTACAGATCCAACTATACTATGATGAGACTGCTAATCCTCTTGGCTCAAAACGATGTATTCATAAGGTGGGCACTTTGTATTTTACTTTGCGGAATTTAAACTCTGTTCTTTTGAACATCCAATTAGTATCTTTGTTACAGTATCAAGACTTGAAGAAATGTGGTTTTGATTTAATTTTTCTAGCCTTTGATTGCTGACCTAAAAACATTGAAAGTGAAGGCATATATTTGCCAATATCCTCTGAAAAAGTGAATGGTACAATTCACAGGAGAAAATCTTAGAGTCCTTTAATGGGCAACACTTCTGCCGCTTATGTTTGATCGACATGAAATGATGCCCAAGATGTTTTCTGTGAGGATGAGCCTAGAATAATCATTTGTGACAGACAATCTTTTGAGATGCATTGCCAGACACTTGAGTCAAATCCACAGTTTAATTCAGTCTATGGAGTGGAGAGTAAGTCAACTCTCTACACTGCACTTTTGTCATGTGCCACAATTTTCATTTGACATTATACAAAACCTGCTTGAAGTTACCTGACTGACCATTCCATCTCAAAACAAGATCTACTCTCTCAAATCTATGCATTTAATTATGGTTATTTGGAACGTAAAAATGGTCTAACACATGTAAATTTGGACAATGAATTCCATTCAGTGTGTGTGTCTTGTAAAAAAAAATGTTCTTTGGATGTATTGTAAACACAGAGAATACACACTGGAACCTTTTGCTCATCTTATTACAAATAATGAATATTATTTTTGCCCCAATCATTACTTGTAGGATGACCATATTACTAAAGCACTTGATTAAAGGGCACCATCAGCTTTTTAAGAAACTGTGCCCAGATCATACTTTGTTAACCAAACACCATTTCATGGTACATTATCCATCTTGTATTAGGAAAATAGGTCATATTTTGCATACTTGTAGCATAAGATATGAAGCAAACCATGAACTTTTAAAGAACAGTCTAAGAAATTAAAAAAAATATTACAAAATCTCTTAGTAAGTAACACTAGATGGAAACCATTGGGACAAACTAACATTTCATAGAAAAGAATAAGGTCCAGTGTGGGAAATTGAGTAAATGGCAGGAGACAATTACTCTGGTTGAGCACACGAACATGTGTGTCATTTAATGAAAAGCAGAGAAAACTGTGAAATTAAACCAGGAAAAGGCACAGACAAAACTAAGACACTCCCCTAGCCTTTACTCTGATATTTAAAGGGGCCACGCTCACTGAACAGTCCTAACTAAATAAAATGGCTAATGGCAGTAAATTAGCTATATAATGTATTAAGCTTATTACTGTGCTGAAGAACAGTGTGGAGAACTACATTTAACAATATAGGTGAATTATGT
>JACXGM010010897.1:13070-25880 GCA_016801145.1 Umbra pygmaea | reverse complement strand
TTCCCTCTGTCCTGGAACTGTGATAGTGGCCCTGTACCCAATGAGGTTCCTTCCCTCTGTCCTGGAACTGTGATAGTGGCCCTGTACCCAATGAGGTTCCTTCCACGTCACCTCACTTTACAGAGATTGAGGCCGGCATCATCAACATAAATGAAGATATGATGTGCACCATCATCTTCAAGCTCCATTATTCACTAAGTTAAAAAAGGCAAAAATACAATGAAAAGTGACTCCAGTTGACTCTAACTGCATGATATGACAAGGCATTATAGTATACTGTAGTAATGTTTCCTTACCTCCACATATTGGCATCTGTCCTCGTTCACAACCTCAAAGTTTCTTTGAAATGGAACTGTATAGAGCTGCTTCATGGCCACATGGTTCCTTCTTAGGATGCGGTCAATGTTGGTCACGCTCACGTTGTTGATGTTCCTAAATATGTCCTGATCTGCATCCACTGCTGCCCTGATTCCACACAGCCGTATGGCATTTTTGGCCACAACCATGTTCACAACAGATGCCTCCTGCTCAGTACTAAAAATTCTCCCTCTACCAACAGAGAATGGTAGCCTTTGGATTCTATACAGAATACATGCAATGGAATGAGGGAACAACTACATAAAGTATATCACTGAAGATATTTCTGTATCTTACCTGTTTTGCTGTAAAAAAATGGATGCGACATTGTTTCTGTTCAGAAGAGGTTGGACTCTTTGTCCAGCTTCTCTAAGTGAAAGACCATGATTGATAATGTGATCAATAACAGTTGCCCAAATTTCATAAGAAACCTGAGCCCTTCCAACTAAACCTCCACCTCACACTCGGACCCCTCTTCCTCTGACCCCTCTACCTCTTCCTCTCACTCTCACCTGCTGTAGACCTCTTCCATCCATGTTGGCAAAGAAAAACACAGATGCTGAACTTTTTAAGGCCTGCAAACTGATTGCTAATTGAAGAATTATGTAAAGGAGTGTCAAGAAGGTGCTTCAGTGACTACATACTGATGTAGCTAGTTTCTAATAGTTAGGAACAGATGGTTTCTGTTTGGTTACCATAGCTAAAACAATGGAGTTTGGACTGCTTAAATGACATCCGTGTTAACTGTTCTGCAAAAGGGTGGGGAAAATGTGTAAATCCAATGAGAAAGGGTTAACACTTTTGCAAGAGGTGTCTTGTGCTCTGCTGAGACAGTGATGATGAAAACAAAGTGGATCCCAATTTCTTAAAGCAGGTCAAAGCAATCAAGAAATACTGTAATTATCATGCCAGTACTTATGTACTGTGGTTTAGGTTTTATTTAGGTATATTATTGAGTGGTTGTGTAAGTGGCGCCTTCCCCTCGTTCACCTGGTACTGGTAGGGACTGATTGCGCCAATTATCAGATTCTGTCCAGCTGGTAAATCGGTCCCTATATCAGGCCAGGTGAACGAGAGAATGGCGCGGTTCATTAAATATCTGTTTATCAGTATACGTGGGGAGAGTAGGTAGTTTTCCCGACTGGTTTTTGTGTACGGACCCTCTACATTTGTGTCCTCGCCACGTACTGCGAGAGTAAGCAGACTTTCCTTGTTAGAGTAGATTTGCGTATTGCCAAGTAGATATATTTGCGTTCTGTGCCGCAAATGAGAGCACAGTTAGGTATCTCTTGAAGTTGTGCCTTCCTCTTATATGTACCTGTCCTAACCACACCTGTCGGGAGGCTGTCTATGCAACCATTAAACTTACGGACATCTACCTCCTGCGTTGTCTCCCTCTCTTCAACTCCACACACCATGCTGAATGTGACAATGGGTAGTAAAATGGGGAAAAGGGGCAGGGCCAGCTGTCAAAAATGTTTGATGGATGAAGAATCCCTTCTCTATAATGTTATCTAAAAATTATTGTAATTTGATGTTGCACTGCAGTTTATGCTGTTTATCTTTACGGCTGTGTTTGATCAATTGGTTCATTCGTGTGGTATTTTGGATGGCAGTATCTTGAAATGGCAGAGCTGTGAAATTATTTTAGATTTCTGTATCTATTAGAGAAGTGTGTTTAGTGTTTTGCAAAACACTGTGTGCGGTGTAATGCAAAATGTGTGAGAAAGAGAATGTGTAGTTTTGCAGATCTGGGCTGTGGTTTTGCTCCTTGAGTCTCAGGTGTCACGAACAGTGTGTTGGTTTTAATTTTAGAAAAAAATAAAATAAAATGTAATTGGAAAGAAAAGTTGTAATTGGAAACACCAATCACCCATAGTCCTTATAAAATAACAACAGGTGAGTTTACCTGTCTTCAACAAAAAATGGAAGGCAACGTGGCAGCAAGAGGGAAATTAAGGATGAGAGGGGACCATAGTCACCAAGAAAACAATTTGTAACACTATGCTGTGAAGGACTGAAATCCTGCAGCGCCCGTGGTTTACCCCTGCTCAAGAAAGCACATGTACAGGCACATCTGAATTTTGCCAATGAACGTCTGAATGATACAAAGGAGAACTCGGTAAAGGGGGACCAAACTCGAGCTCTTTGGCATCAACTCAACTTGTCGTGTTTGGAGGAGAAGGAATGCTGCCTATGACCCCAACAACACCATCTCCACCGTCAAACATGGAGGTGGAAACTTTGTGTTTTGGGGGACAGGACAACTTCACCGCATCAAAGGGATGATGAACCTCCATGTACCGTCAAATTTTGGGTGAGAACCTCCTTCCCTCAGCCTGGGCATTGAAAATGGGTCATGGATGGGTATTAATTGTGTGTAGTGTTTTGACAAAATGGGCTCTGTTTTCAAAATCGTGCTTAAGCAATTGTAAAAAACTGTAACTACACATTTTTATCTTAAGGTAAAGTAAAAAGCTTTCAGTTAATATTCATGTGTGGATTAGATCACCATATTTTCATAGCAAATCTTGTATAAGCCAATTTAAACCTGGAAATGATTAGGTTACCATGATGGTATGTTGGCCAGATGGGAAATTTGTCCAGGACACCAGGGTTAACAACACCCCTACTTTTACGATAAGTGCCATGGGACCTTTTGACACCACAGAGTTACAGGAAACCTCTTTAAAATCCATCTGAAACGCAGCACCCTGCACAGGGCAGATGTCTCATTCACTGCCCTGGGACAATGAAAATGATCTTTGGACCAGAGGGAGGAGTGCCCCTACTGGCCCTCCAACACCACATCCACCAGCATTGGTCTCCCATCCAGGGGCCAACCCAGTCCAACGCTACTTAGCTTTAGAAGCAAATCAGCAGTGGGGTACCTATATAATATCACATAGTAATTGTTTATTTTTCCAAACTTCTGGATTATTGAGCGCAAAAAAATAAATAACAAAATTAATTATTAATAATACTAATAATAAATAAACACATAAATAAATCAAATGCTTCAGTGGTGTATTTTCTTATTTCTATTGTTTGTTCTGTATGTAGCACACTTTTCAAATCCAACTGTGTTTACTGAGCTGTATATATTATTTCATAATAAAAAAACATATTGTTCTATTCATGCGGTTTATATTTGAGTATGAAAAGGTTACAGTTTACAACAGGCTGCTGCACCTACAGTATGTAGTCTAACACTGAAAATACCTACTGATAAGATTACTATAGCAGTGTTTTCCATCATCATAATGTTTTCTATTGAGGTCAGGGCTCTGTATAGGCCAGCTGAGTTCCTTTACATTAAACTTGTTGAACTATGTATTTATGGACCCTGATTTGTGAATAGTGGCATAGTCATGCTGGAACCGGAAAGGGCCTTCCCCAGACTGTTGCCACAGTTGGGACCACCCAGTTGTCTAAAATGTCTTTGTATCCTGTAGCATTAAGATGACCCTTCACTAGAACTAAGGGGCCTAGTCAAAACTCTAAAAACAGTCTCAGACCATCCCTCCTCCATCATTAGTTGAGTGTACACATACTTTTTGATATATAGTGTATTTGGTGTGATTTAGTTGTTTTGGGATGAGGCATAAAGAGCTAACCTAGTACCAGGTATACTGTACCTGTGCTGTTCTAATTCTTGTAGGTGTGGCAGTGGACTTATGTTGATAAAAGCTCAGAAAGGTTTGACACCTGGTTACAAAAAAAACAAATGAAAAAAACTTCAATGAGTCAACAATTTCAAAACATTTAATGTGACTTAAAGTCAATAATTCAATAATAATATACAAAACCTTTGCACATTAAAACAAAAAGACATTTATACAGTGCAGCTATGAAATAGAAGATCAGATGAAAACATGAGTTTTAAAACAGACAGAAGCAGGCAGCGCATAGATCACCAGAGTTGGAAAATTCCATTTCATTTCAACCTAAAATTCCAAACTCTATTTGTTTTCCACTGATCACACTGAAAAATGGAATAAGAATGTTTCTGTATATTAGTTTAGGGAAATTACTGAATTAAAACGGAATTTACTCTAACTCTTTAGATCAGAGATCAGCAGTAGAAACTGTTTCCTATAAATCATTTATATTACATTCAGCCATCAGCGTACAGGACACACATTCAACCTTTTTCCTGGTCTATATTAGGTAGACGAAAACTGTAGAACATTGCAGATAGAAGTAGGACATTAGATAATTCTACATCTCAAAGTGGTACGGTAAATTTGTTGCACATGATGACTTTATGATGTAAATCTGATTGTTCCACAAGCCTGTCCCGTCTCCAACCTAAATACAGACATCTTTCAATGTCATCCTGTGATGGTTGGAAACTAACGAAAAGGTCTAAGAAATGGTGTGAACTTTGCCTTTAAAGTGTCAATTATGTTGTATTGGTGAACTTTAGTGCTACATATTATATATCTAGCCCTAAAACAGATAAAATAGAACACAGATACAATAAAAAGTAATTTAAAGTAAACAGGCGATATATGGTTTGGATCTGTCCAGTGATACACAGCCAATTCTCCAGTGTTAATTTAACACTGTCATTGTTGACTCATATAGACACTGAACCAGTGTTAAGTAAAAATACTGAGGAGTGTTATTAGTGTTAAGTGGTAACACTGGGTAGTGTTAAACCAAATGATTTATGAGTCCACACAGACTGTGTTCATTTTACACTGGAGAATTCGCTGTGTAGATGTTAAAAGTGTTCTGACTAATGAACATTTACTGGCAATAACTGTTTCAAACAGAAAAATAGTATTCACTTTAGTAAACATTAATACCCTTTCTTCACTACAGTACATTCAGCAGTAGCAAATAATCCTTCACTATTGAATACCTTTGTTTTTGCATCTCTTAGAGCTGCTTTTTCCATGAAACAGCCAATTGCAAAGAAATTGACACACAGCATTCTTTAAAGTTTTCATAAAAACATGAGCATGAATATACTTTTTTCATTATACCCAGTAAGATTCCATGTCTAAAGTAATAAACTTGAGATTTTTGAAAGGGATTGAATTATTAAAATATGCATCAGTTTAAAAGGTTATAGGCAGCAATATAATATGCTTCACATTTCAACAAGCACTTCAATAAAATGATAAGGTGATAACGACAACTGAGCAACATTTTAATGACTGCTAATATTCACTTGGCACAACCATTTACAAAATACTGCAATAGTTGCTTAATTTTGTGTTTTACACAATGAAACAATTTGACCATTTATAAGCCTTGATGGTAGGCTGCACATATTCGTAAAACACAAGCATTCCAAATGACAGTCTGTTCCTTATAAGTTCACTACGTTTGGGCCCCTGGTCAAAAGTAGTACAGTATGCTTAAATGGCAGAATAGTGTGCAATTTGGGACACAATTCTAAACTACTGTATGTACAGTAGGTTAATACTTCATTGTTGATTATAAAAAGAGTTAATAAACAATAATGTACTCTATTCTTAGAATGATAACACCTCTATTTGACATCACATTTACTGGCGAAATAAGGCTCCACCATTGGATAATACTATGAATGTTTCAAAATAAATACTCTTAAAAATGAATTGGCTCATGACATAAGATTGTCATTAAGGTTTGTAAGGAACTCCATTACTTCCTTCTCTTAAGCTGCTAAACATTCCACTTCTAATGGAAACCAAACTACTGTAGATAATAGTTTTATGATCATCCGACCTGTTTCACGGTGAAACAGGGACACCTTTTGGACATTTGTATTTACACACTTGTGGAAAGATTCATATTACAAGCCAGGGTTGTGTTAATACAGCATCTTAGAGAAGATGTAATGATCCAGAATTATGGATACAAATCCGGACTAAAAGAATACACATTACAACATCCTGTCTGATCCAGGATTGTGAATAAAGGTCTATATTCAGAAAAACACATATTACATCATCTTGTCTGATCCAGTATAATAAATGCAGGTCCACATTAAAAAATAATAATACACATTACATCATAATGCCTGTCCGTTTTTCTTTAAAAAAAAAAGAAACTAGGTTTCACTTTATTTGGATAGCCAAGAGTACTATCAAAGAGTATAGAAGTATCTTCTATACTCTTTGGTACTATCGGTGTCTGTAGGTGCTATACAGAAACGTATACTATAACAAGCTATCGAAAATATGATTGCTAAGGTTAAGGTTAGGGTTAGGTATACATTAAGGATAAGGGTTAATGAAATGGTTATGGTCAGGGATAGGATAAAATTTAAGGTTAGAGTGAGTGGTAGTAGATAGTTAATTGAAATGTTACAGATAGTCTGTAAAAAGTCACAGTTTGTCTACAGTTTGACTATCTAAAACAAGTCTACAGTTTTACTATCCAAATAAAGTGTTACCTGAAACTATGGAAAAAGTATATGTCTGATCAGAATACTGTTAAAGAACTGTGCTTTTATTATATGAGCAGGGGAGTTGTGGAGTCAGCATGTTCTTAAAAAATTACACTACACTGTTTACAGATATACACCTTTGCATTATCTATAGTTTATAATATACATTGAAAAACAAAAAATTATTAAATAAAATGTTTTCTTTTTGCAGTTTCATTTTTTGAATAAAGTCAATAATTTTACTCCACTTAACCAAACAAAATTGATAGTACATTTTTTTCTTTTCAAAATAATATTATTTGCCTGCAGTCAGAAACAGTGCAGAACATCATCAACCAATCAATGTTCCATTAATAGTACTTACAAAAAACCTATGAGTATAAGCGCTTAAAATGAACAGGGAAATAAAATAACAATCATCTTCATTGTTGTGTGATGACATGCCCCATAGTAGATATCAACTTAAATTACAATTGGTTTATTATAAACGGTAATCGGTCATACAGTAAGTTGTAGGCCTTGACCATATTTTACCAGAAATGAGCTCTAAGTACTTCAAAGGCCTCCAGGTTAATAAAATACTGATTCAGTGTAATGTCATAAAAGCACTTTTGTTGAACCACATTTGAGTTACATACTTTGCAGTTTAGTTTTTTAAAGAAAGTAAAAAAATCTGATTAACTTAAGAAATACATTTTTGTGCGTGAAGGCACTTTGGACACTAAAGAAAATTAGGATAGATTAACAGTGGACTAGAAGCATAATTATTATAGAATAGTCATTTTTAAATTAGACCAAAGGATCAAATCTGTAGTGACATCAATTGCAAAGACTTTACTAAGTCTTTACAAAGACTTTACTAAGTCTTTGCAAATGTATACGGCCGTGCAAACAAACATAGTGTGGAGTCTAGTGTTACTCTTTGGAATGAGATTATTACCCCAGAGTTCTATAAAAGACACTTATAATCACTCCTTATCATGACATCCATCTCTAAGCTTCATTTGAGATATACATAAGAAAATAACACTATAGACAACAAGATATTCAGAGACACTGCAAAGAAAAAATCAAGTAGATCACCAAGTAAGCAGGGAATACAACAAAAACGTTTTCAGATCAAAAAGGGGATGTAGACAAAAAAAAGGAATGGCAGTAAATTTTAACACAATGTTAAAATTTGAGTTTTTTATCAAAACGCGAGGTGGTAAGATCATTTATGTTGATCTGAGTTATCTTTTTTGTTCAATAAAGATATTGAGGCTATTAGAGACTGATATAATCAAATGCAGATTGCACTGCATTTCTTTTTCAGTGTCAAGTACAATAATTATCCCACAAAACAATTAAGAACATATTTGAAAGAAAATAAACAACAATTCATGCAAACAATTTAACACATTGATCTCATGATACCCATTCATGAGTAAGTTGTCATTGACATTTTCTGTACTACCGGCTGTTTAAAACTAGTGGCACTATCAATCCTGTCCTGAAAAGATCCAAGGCATCTCCCAATCATACTGAAGCAATGCTAAGATTAAACGAGGTTTGTTGTATTATGGTCGTAGTTCCAAAACCTTAGCATTTTACATCCTTCTGAAATACCTTCTAAATAATCTGACCTTGTGTTTTTTATTTTTGGCATTTCATTTCTCAAAAATCATCTGTAGAAAATATACTTTTCACTGAATTACTGGCTTAAATCTTTTCACATCTTCCCCGAAGAAAGTATTCCTCAATCTGTAGTAAGAGTGATACGCATTGCAAAGAGGAGAGATCGTCGTCCACCCGTCATCCCACCAATAACAGCTTACTGTACACAAGTAAAGATGGCCCATGTCAGGAACTGACCCATAGTAACAGTTGACGTCATAGTACGCTATAATAAAGTACTGGACACTTGAACACAAAGCACTGTGATGCTCTACTAATGGATGTGGTTGACTTCTAAGAATACAGTAATAGTTTCTATGGTTGGTCCATCCAGTAATTCTTTCTATTTCTTTGATCCTGGCTTCAGTGTCCAGGCCTGAGTAGTATCTCATGATTTAGAGATGACTGAGGCAGATGGTCACACCTGCAACCTGATTGGTCAGTTGAAAAATATTTACATTAGGTCAGTCTTTCTTTAATGACCAGTTGGTTGCTTCTGTTGTGCTGTACAAGACATTTTACCACCCGTTTCCCTGCTCAGACATTGTAGGCACCAAATTGCTATAATATATACTGTATAATGTAATATTATTAGTTTGTTAACTGATACATAAAATACTATTAATATCCAGATGTTGTAAGATCTGGGATGCCAGCAACGTCTAAGCAGAGGAACTCAATCATGTCTTTACTGCTCCATGAGTGAGTTCTCATAAAAACCAGAACACCAAGAACAAAAAGATTTCCACAGTTGGAGTAGTCGGTAAATACATATTATCCTTCTTCGGACACAATGATGTGATTGTAATGACTGGTCGTATTAGATTGAAGTTTCAGCTCTCAAGATGGTCATCCCTCCTGCTCGGTATGTTAAACCAGATGATGATATGTACAGAATGAAAGCAATGTTTTTCTTCAACATAGCCATCTGCATTCTCCTGGAAAGATCTCCTCTGAAGGTATCTGAATGGAGATTGACATTCACTCACTTTGCTGTACACTTCAAACTGTACTTCAGGCTGATATTGACAACGTTGAAGTTGTTTGTAGTAATGCTTAAAAGAGTGGTGTTGTACCCAAATAAATCATCAGCAATAGGAAAATGTCTAATCAACCAGACTATCAAAGCCAGTGAAATTTTAACGGAAGTACTCAGACTCATTAGACCCGATGGTAAATGTTCTATCAATAATTTCTTCATAATGGAAACACTAATTGTAATAATTTAAATGTAGATTAATCTCCAATGGTGACATCCACTTTGAAAAGGTGCTATTGATGAGGTGTTTTCTATTTTCTTGTCATATGGATTCATTTAATGGATTTAATATCAGATTCATTAATGATGTATTAGTATTTGTAGGTATTACATACATAAAAAGCTCTAAATTTATCAAATTTGTAAAACCTTTCAAAGTATTTGATATATTTAAATGCTAGTTAAATAATTATAACGTTTAAATTAGGGCTGTCAAAGCTCAGTATTAATATTGAGATACTACCTGTTCAGGGTTTTTCTTTTTTGTCACAGGTTCGTGATTAATTTAAACTACTCACAAAATGCTATTTCTTGTATTTATAACAAATGACAACAATATTAAGCTAACGTTAGTCAAGCCAGCTAACTTGGACACTGATTTTAATGGCACAGTTATACTTTTCCTTTCATTATTGATCCACTGACAGTGATTGGAGAAAGTAGGCCTACAACAAGGAAACATTAACAGCTGTATGTTACAGTGACCGGTAAAATATTCTGATGTAAATCATTTTGTTTTGTTTTTCAGTTTAATTCAACAGCTCTGTAGTAAATGTTTATCAAAAAATCTATTTGCACAATTTGAGGTATATTGAGATTTATAATATTACAACTAACAGTTGGCTTGGGTTCGACTCTGAAGTCCTGGCCTTTGGTACAACCCCTCTTTGTCTTTCCCAAATGTGTAATAGTTTTCTGTATTTGTTTAATTAAGGTGAGAAAAGGTCGAGCCCAAAATCGCATGAAATACGTTCTACGGGAACTATTTTGCAAACCCGAAATATGTAAAATATGAGAGGGTCAATTATGTTCGTAGGGAACTAAATTTAACAATCGAATAACGTAAAAAATAAACATATGAAGATGATGACGTAGCATGTAAGTAGCGTAGATTTGTTTAGGGCGGGAACCGGACTTTCATGCCAGTGTTCTCGAGTTCAAATCCAAATGGACACTTTTTGCATGTTTTGTTGTCCATTGCAGTGTTATGCAGACAGGTGATTGTGAGATTTTTTGTATTTTTGACCCTAACATTAATCCTAACCTTAACCTCAGTAACGTCATGTCTAACCTTAACCGTTAGTAACGGTCATGCTTAAAAGGTCAGTCGAGCAATTCTCCGCTGGTTTGCGAGCTGGAAAAAAACAAATTCTGGTCAGGCCAATCACATCGTGTATAAAGTCGGTGTGTGGGCTTAACGTAATTACGGGAAAACAAAGAAATGGTTGCTGCTGCTGGCGAACAGCGGCCTTTCGAATCGGCTTTGGCCGTGACTCTGGTAGACTTGGAGTTAATCTTTTCTTTGAGAATAGAACAAAGAATGGCACTGAAGTCATTCTTACTAAAGGAAGATGTGTTTGGAGTTTTGCTGACAGGATACTTCGTTGCTCTGGTTGGTTGTAGCACTATCCTATTGCATGGAGAGGGAATTTGAAAGACAACCGTTTAGCCCGCCCCTCGGAATGAGCACTGCCAATGGTGAGTTCCCAGACCCGAAATCTTGATGTGGGTTTGGCTTGTCAGGCCAAAAAACGTGCAGCAAAAACATAAAAAGACCACAAATATGTTGGCATATAACGTAATTCATGTTTCCAAATTAGTTTCCTGAGAACGTAATTTGGGAGAACTTCGGTTGGAGCCGGAAAAGGTCAGACTTCACAGGCTAACATTTTGACATAATACTTCAATATTTCTTGATTTTGGGCTAATTTGGTAGATTAATTTGAATGTTTTCAAAAAGTAATATTTAAAACACAGTACAGTGGGTGGAAAGTATTAGATCTGGTCTAAATGTACGTTTTAATTGCTGAAATCCACCTAGCTTTTACTTAAGAGATTTAATGTTAAATGCTGCTCCTTTAAAAACATTAGGGCAAACTATTTAGGCAGGTTTAATTTTATCCAGAAAAAGGGATCTGCCTTATATGCAAAGATTGTATTATGTATTGTATTATTTTTATAATAAAATGCATTATTTCACAAACAGAATAATACAATAAAGTACCAGATTTCTCTCTAATTCTGGTAAAACCTGTTTGTTACATGATTAAGATTGATTATACAAAAATCTATAGTTTGTGGCGTCTGACCTGGGAGTTTGGTTTACTGTAAGTAATTTTGGGTAGTTTTAAATGTAACTTTTCTGGATTGGATACAAATTAATTCCGCATGGTTTTATCATGGTTAATTGGTTGAACCATTTGGATTAGATGAAGGGCTCAGTTGGGCTTTTAGGTGCAGTGCAATTTGGGGGATCTGGGATGCGTTCTCCAGAGTCCAGGATTAGGCTTGTGTCAGGGTACGGGTTTGCTGTCTCCAGGCATGGGTTTGTGGAATCTGGGTATGGGTTTGGGAAGGGAAATGGGTCGGTGAGGCTGGTCACTGGTAGTGGTCCGTGGTTGGGTGTGAGAGTAGGGGTGAGGTTGGTTGTAATTTCAGGTCCACTATGGAAGTGGCTGACGGGTCTTGGTGTAGGTGTGATAGTAGTAGTAGTGGTGGCTTCTTCCTGGCCCTGACTCTGGACTCCGTGGTTGAGGTTCAGATGGCTGGCATCTCGGCCTGGAGGCTGGACATGCGGATCTGAGAGCTGCTCTTGCTGAGTATGGAGAGCTGTGTTCCCCCGTTCACCCCACTGCTGGCCAACGAAGGGTGCCGGTGCTTCAGGTCCACAGCAAAGTACCTGTTCACCGTCCAGCTGCGCCATTTCCTCTTGATCTCCGACTGCACCTTCAGGGAGATACTTCACAAGGTCATTATTAATGGACCTCGCTGGAAAGACTCAGCATGAAACCCTTTCTGTCTGTCTGTCTGTCTGTCTGTCTGTCTGTCTGTCTGTCTGTCTGTCTGTCTGTCTGTCTGTCTGTCTGTCTGTCTGCCTGCCTGCCTGCCTGTCTGTCTGTCTGTCTGTCCGTCCAGCTCTCTCTCTGTCTGTCCGTCCGTCCGTCCGTCCGTCCGTCCGTCTCTCCCTCTCCCTCTTCCCCTCTCTCTCTCTCTCTCTCTCTCTCTCTCTCTCTCTCTCTCTCTCTCTCTCTCTCTCTCTCTCTCTCTCTCTCTCTCTCTCTCTCTCTCTCTCTCTCTCTCTCTCTCTCTCTCTCTCTCTCTCTCTCTCTCTCTCTCTCTCTCTCTCTCTCTCTCTCTCTCTCTCTCTCTC
>JACXGM010010896.1:5853-25792 GCA_016801145.1 Umbra pygmaea | reverse complement strand
GAATGAAGGGACCCAAACTGGAGGGTCCGGATGTGGATATGAATCTACCTAAAGCTGATATTGACATCAAGGGACCTAAAGTCGACATAAAAACTCCAGACATTGACCTTGAAGGCCCAGAAGGTAAAATCAAAGGGCCAAAATTCAAGATGCCATCAATGTCTGGGCCAAATATCTCAATGCCTGATGTGGATTTCAACCTAAAAGGACCAAAGATGAAGGGAGGTGTTGATATGTCAGGAGACCTCAACGCACCCAAACTAGACATTGCAGGTCCAGATGTTGACATAGAAGGTTCAGGAGGATTTAAGATGCCAAAGATGAAGATGCCGTCCTTTGGATTCAAAGGTCCTAAACTAGAAGGTCCAGATGTGGATGTTAATATACCTAAAGCTGATATTGACATCAAGGGACCGAAAGTCGACATAAAAACTCCAGATATTGACCTTGAAGGCCCAGAAGGTAAAATAAAAGGGCCAAAATTCAAGATGCCATCAATCTCCGGGCCAAATATCTCAATGCCTGATGTGGATTTCAATCTAAAAGGACCGAAGATGAAGGGAGGTGTTGATATGTCAGGAGACCTCAAAGCACCAAAACTAGACATTGAAGGTCCAGATGTTGACATAGAAGGCTCAGGAGGATTTAAGATGCCAAAGATGAAGATGCCGTCATTTGGAATGAAGGGACCTAAACTGGAGGGTCCGGATGTGGATATCAATCTGCCTAAAGCTGATATTGACATCAAGGGACCTAAAGTCGACATAAAATCTCCAGACATTGACCTTGAAGGCCCAGAAGGTAAAATCAAAGGGCCAAAATTCAAGATGCCTTCAATCTCCGGGCCAAATATCTCAATGCCTGATGTGGATTTCAATCTAAAAGGACCAAAGATGAAGGGTGGTGTTGATATGTCAGCAGACCTCAAAGCACCCAAACTAGACATTGAAGGTCCAGATGTTGACATAGAAGGTTCAGGAGGATTTAAGATGCCAAAGATGAAGATGCCGTCCTTTGGATTCAAAGGACCTAAACTAGAAGGTCCAGATGTGGATGTTAATATACCTAAAGCTGATATTGACATCAAGGGACCTAAAGTCGACATAAAAACTCCAGACATTGACCTTGAAGGCCCAGAAGGTAAAATCAAAGGGCCAAAATTCAAGATGCCATCAATGTCTGGACCAAATATATCCATGCCTGATGTGGATTTCAATCTAAAAGGGCCAAAGATGAAGGGAGGTGTTGATATGTCAGGAGACCTCAAAGCACCAAAACTAGACATTGAAGGTCCAGATGTTGACATAGAAGGTTCAGGAGGATTTAAGATGCCAAAGATGAAGATGCCTTCATTTGGATTTAAAGGACCTAAACTGGAGGGTCCAGATGTTGATGTCAATCTACCCAAAGCTGACATCAATTTTGAGGGTCCTGACCTTGACATCAAAGGTCCTGAACTGGACATTGAAGGCCCAGATGGTAAAATCAAAGGGCCCAAATTCAAGATGCCATCAATGTCTGGACCAAATATATCCATGCCTGATATGGACTTCAACTTGAAAGGCCCTAAATGCAAAGGAGATTTTGATGTGTCGGTGCCAAAGGTAGAAGGAGACATCAAAGGACCTAAAGTTAACATTGAATGTCCAGATGTTGACATTGAAGGTTCAGGAGGATTTAAGATGCCAAAGATGAAGATGCCAACATTTGGAGTTAAAGGACCCAAAGTGGAGGGTCCAGATGTTGATGTCAACCTACCCAAAGCTGACATTGGTATCAAGGGTCCTAGCGTTGATGTTTCACGTCCAGACCTCAACATCAGAGGCCCTGATGGTAATATGACAGGTCGATCCCTTGATATTGAAAGTCCCAGTGTCAGTTTTGAAAAACCCAATATCAAGTTTCCGAAGTTTAAAGGTCCCACATTTGGAATTAAGTCTACAGAAGCTGAAGGGGCAGAACTGAAAATTCCTGGTGGAAAGATAGATGTAAATGCACCTGATGTTAAACTTAATCTAGGGGATCCAAACATGAAAGGACATGAATTAAAGGCACCAAAGTTCAAAATGGGAGGCAAGGACCCAAAATTAGATGTTGAGTTTCCAGATGTTGACACTAGTGTTGATGTCCCTGATGTTGACATTAATCTGAAAGGAAAGAAAGGAAAATTCAAACTACCCAAAATGAAAGGAAAGGCAAAGAAATCTGAAATGGATTTTGGTGTTGAAACTCCAGGTGTCAAATTAGAAGCTGACTCACCAGAGCTTCAGCTAAAAGGAACAAAGGTAAAGAAATCCTTCTTTGGAAAACTTAATTTCCCTGATGTGGAATTTGATGTAAAATCTCCAAAAGTTAAAGGTGATGGCTCAGTGTCCGGAAAAAAGCCCTCTGGCAGTCTACAAGGTAGTTTTGAGGGGGCAAATGTAACCGTGGAAAGCCCGGATGTAAAAACAAAAACTCAAGGAATTAATGTCAAAGGTCCCCAGTTAAATGTTCAGGATATAGATGTAAATGGACAAAATCTAAAAGGAGATGCAAGCCTCTCCGGAGGTATAAAGGGCCCTAGGGTAGATTTTGGAGGAGCAGAATTGGACTCAAATGTTTCAGGATCTGGTGAACTTCCAGAGGGTCACATATCATTCAAAAAAACCAAGGTTCCAAAGTTTGGCATTGCTTTGCCTAAATTCGAAGGACCAGCAATGGGAGTAGATGTTGATGCAGAGTCAGGAGCACGGGCAGCAGTGGGGGGTGGAACGATGGATGTGCAAGCTCCATCAGTTAGTGGTAGTGTAAGTTGTCAAAGTCTGGAGCTGCAAAGCCCAGACGTGAAGCACAGTGGTGGGAAAGTAAAGGTCAAGATGCCAAGGTTCGGCTTTGGTAAGTCAAAAGCAAAGGGAGGTAGTGCAGCAGACCTTAGTCTTCAGGGGGCGGATGCAGAATTAAGTGCCAGTGGTAGCAGCGGTGTTAAGGGCTCCAAAGATTTGAGTTTAAGTCATGGGGAATTAATAAGTGGAAAGTTGTCCGTAGAGGGAGGATCGGGAATGAATGTTTCCCCTAAGAGCAAGTCGGCCTCACTAGATCTGTTTAAAAAATCACGGCATCGGTCTTCGTCCGTGGCGAGTGATGAGGGAGGTCTGGCGGCCTCTTCCCCCTCAAGTCACTTAAGTGCTGAGGGTGGTGACATCTCTTTAGATGTTGGAGGAACAAAGGTGAAAGGAAAGAAGGGCAAGTTAAAATTTGGGACCTTTGGTGGTTTTGGCTCAAAGACAAAAGGCTCCTATGAAGTGACACTGGGTGAGGATAGTGAAGCGAGGGTAGAAGGAAGTGGGGGTGTTTCTCTGCCCTCTAAAAAGTCCAGAATTTCTTCATCCTCCAGCAGCGACAGTGGGACTAGAGGTGGCCTACATCTTCCAAAACTCGAGTTGTCTGTGTCACCAAAGAAATAATAAATTGTGAGGTTAATTATAGACTCTCTCATGTACCAAGCAGACTTTTAACACAAAACATCCCTGAAAAACAGCTGCTCCAACATTTAAAATGTGCCATCTCATCTCATTAGGTTGTGCACATTGTGACAATACATGTGATAATTCATTTTGGAGTTTTCCACGAAAGGTTAGCTTATTATGTATGGTGTACATGAGAATGTTTAAAATACAAATAAACTGTAAATAAGATGAATCTGTATTGTAATATTAAGTATTGTCTTTTGTACATAGTCAAAATTTATTGAACATATTAACATCACACCAAATCTATACCAATAGTGCCTCACATGTTTTGTCCAAGTGTCTTATTGAATTCTGGTAGAATGCATTTTGTTAAGATTAGGTGTGGTATTTTTGTATCAAGGGGTTCATTTTTATTTTAAAAACAATTATGTTTATCTACACCGACATACAGCAGAAACAACAAATACACCTACTTTCTCTTTTTATGTATGACATTATTTACTTTGATTTTGAAGCTTTGGATATATAATCATTGCAGAACCTATTTACTCAACAGAAAGCCTACCCTGTGTAACATTCTATCAAGAGTGACAATGTTGTTAGAGACCATAATTGCAAAAAAACACAATACTTCTGTAAACTATACACCCTATTAACTGCTGTTATTAATCATAAACAGAGTAGGCACTCATTTTTATATTTACTTTTAACTAATTGATTAAACAGTTATTCCTTTTTGCTTCAACACTTCTTTTTAATCCATCTGAAATGGTGAAAAGTTACAATGCAAATTGTAAAATAGTAAGGTTTATGATGAAGATTGAATCCAAATAAAGGTTTGGAGGAATTTAGAAATGCAACCAAATGGAGAAGAAAAATAACTCATTATGTTTTATTGTTGGCAATTTATTGCATTCAGGTGGATCTTTCACTCTTCCTCTCATTCTCAAACTTATTCTCATTTAATGCAATTGTCTTTGCATTTGTGTGACTATGATTAATCACAACATTTCTCTATTTGTACGTGTGTAGGTAAACCAATGTCTGAAATGTTAATTACAGTATTGAACAGTCTTGCGTTTAATTGATGGAAATGGATATTCTAATTTTCTGGGTCTATTGTGTTTCATGTGTGCATTCTGCTAAATTAATCAAATAAATTGTTAAGATAGCAATTGTCCCTGATTTGTTTACATTGCCAGTGGGCAAAAAAAACATTATTTTTGAACATATTTTTTAATAAACATTAGATGCAACCTCTAACTCACCATTATCATTATTAATATAATACATAGTCAACTGATTGGGATAAATATGTCAATATTTACAAGAAAACATAGGTCATATTTCCAATATTTTAAATTTGTCATTCATATTTAATTAATAAATGTAATCTTCAAGAATTCGACCTGGACATGTAAAAAAATATTATAAAAATATTATAATAAAATATATATATATATATATATTCTTTTTTCCACATTTTCCTCCCCTCCCAATTCCCACTGACCCCGCCTTGTCAGCAGCTCCATACCTCCTTGGACAGATGCGGGATTGTGAGGGCACTCACATCGTTCATCCAACCACATGACCACATATCCAACCATGATTTTTTTCACACAGACATCCAACACTGAATCCTTTAGTCAGATCATATATGGGATGATTACACTCACCAACTGCCATTTTTGTTACTATTTATACTGTTTAGTTGTCTGTGTTTTGGGTGGTCACTAGGGGGCAGTCTTGTTGGAATTTGGGTCAGATGGTGGGTCAGGTGTTATAAATCACAATGGAAACAGGTAGTAGGTATGGATGGGTGAATACAAAGCGATGGATGTGGTTTTTACAGCTATCACTAAAATGGATTATAATCACCAAAGGTAGGTTATGTAGATGATTTGTCTAATCTATCCCAAATCCCAGGCAGCACTGTGCCTCACAGAATCCCATAGAAAATATTTTGAACTAAACATAAACTAAAACACACTACTTACCTGCTCTGTGGTTTGTGGTTTTTATTTCATGAAGAACCAAAATGGGTTTTTAGATGTGAAAATTATTTCCAAGATTCTACATTCAGGTTTTGTTGATGACACTTTAATATCTAATAAATTTGTGGTGCTCGCTGCAGAGCCAATAGGGTGGAGCTAGATCTATTCCAGCTCCACCCCTCTGGTTTAGGTCCACCTTATGACTCTTTATCAGGCACAAATTAAATACACTTTTCAATGGCCAATTGTATTCTTAAACCTGGACTGTAACTTTTTTGAAAACTAAAACAAAATACAAAAACTATGTTTTATGACTAATAACCAGTGGTCCTCAAACCCTACCATGGAGGGCCTAGTGTATGCTGTTTTTTGGTCTTTCCCTTCAATTAGAGCCAAATTAGGACCTAGACAGCCAGGTGAGGGGAGATCCTAACCAATTAGTGAGCCACTCCATCAGGCTTGTACAAGGTAAAAGCAAAAACCTGCATACACTAGGCCCTCCATGTAAGGGTTTGAGTAGGGGCAAGTCTCCAAAAGTCGCCAATAATAACACCACAAAAAGTTGCTAAATTTGTCGCTTGTCACTTTTTAAAATGAAAGTCGCTAAAGAGGTCTGAAAAGTTGCTAAATCTAACGACAAAGTCGCTAAGTTGTCAACACTGCCTATTCTGTGTCGCAGAAAAAAGCATGCAGGGTTGCATACTTCAAAAATCCTTCTGATTTACTATATTTGTGTGCTATGGTTTTGGACATACTAATCGTAGTCTGGCATACTATATAGTATTCATAGTATGCATATTGAGATGCCCTTGGCAGATTTTTGGGGGTGGGAGGGGAATCAAATTATAGTGTCAAACTTGTTCCGGCTGAACAGATTTGGCGGCAGGGAGGACTCACTGAACTAATCCACTGCTAAAACGAATTGGTTGTTAAAGTGACTCGCAGGAAATCCTTGGGGAATTGGTGAACGAATCAGTGAAATAATCATTTTAGCGAACTGAATCAAAAGATTTGTATTCCTGAAAAAAGAATCAAAATACTTATCACTAGTTCCCAAGTTGGGTTGAGTAGCACGTAGGGCTGCACCTGTCACCTGAGCTGGGGTGTGGCTGGACCTAGGGGTGGAGCTGGACTAGGTCAACAAGCTCCACCCAGTGGCTCTGCAGTGAGCAGCCTCTCAATAATTTCAGCTGTTGAAGTGTATTGAACCAATTTGTCAGTGCACAAGTCTGATCATGATGTGTACTCATGTGAATATTATCAGAAAAATCATTGATCAATTCAATCCCAACTATTAGGATTTGACAATTAAGTCATAATGCAGTATTTGTAAAAAAATAAATAATATTCTATTATCTTAACAAACTTGCAACTTTACCACAATGCAAACATTTCCTGGCAGAGAAAGAAGGGAAAAAGAAAATGTTCTTCAGGAGGTGTGCTTAAAAAATATAGAATTAGTTTAGAGAACTGGTGTAGAACATATCACAATCAATAAAAACAATATTCCTAAATATTATGTTTGTGCTCCTAATATTTGTTAACCATGGTTAACAATGAGAATCTGAAATTGACAGCCCTTCCAGCATATCACAATATGCCCAAATGTATGTGGTTACCTGACCATCACACCTATATGAGTTTGTTAGACCAGTGTTTTTTAGACACAGCACACTTGGGTGGGACCAGAAATGTTGAGGTACACCAACATATTTTCCGCTGAATATTTGCAACTAGCAAAAACATTTAATGTTGTAGCAATGGACATTGCCTCACTGGAACGAGTTGTAGCTGTTAACAGGTTGCAAAAACTCTGATCATGTTCATGATATACAGCTCTGTAAAAAATTAAGAGACAACTGCAAATGTTTCTTAAATAAACCCCATTGAAAACCTCTGGAATGTGGGTTCAGTTCATTTCCTTCTACACCTGTTTTTGTTTTAGTTAATTAGTTTGGTTTTATCAAATCATTACATCATTTATCATTGGCAAAACAATTTTGAAAGTGCACTGGCCTGTATACAGTACCTACAAGGTACAGCACTGTGCAAATGTATTAGGTAGGTGTGAAAACATGCTGTAAATTAGGAATGCTGTCAAAAATAGACATGTAAATAATTTAAATTTAACAAAACACAAAGTGAGTGAACAGAAGAAAAGCTGAATCAACTTTTGGTGTCAAAACAGCATAAATTCTTCTAGGTACAATTGCACAAAATCTTTGAAGGAATTTAGCAGGTAGGTTGGCCCAAACATCTTGGAGAACCAACCACAGTTCTTCTGTGGATTTAGGCAGCCTCAGTTGCTTCTCTCTATTCACATAATCCCAGACAGACTCAATGAATTTGCAGTTAGGGCTCTGTGAGGGGACATACCATCACTTCCAGGACTCCTTGTTTTTCTTTACGCTGAAGATAATTTCTAATGACTTTACTGTATTGATCATTGTCATGCTGCAGAATAAATTTGGGGCCAATCAGATGCCTCCCTGATGGTATTGCTTGATGGATAGGTATCTGCCTGTACAGTCGTGTGCAAATGTTTAGGCACCCCTGACAATGTCCATGATTTTCATTTATAAATAAGTGGATGTTTGGATCAGCAATTTAATTTTGATCTATCAACTAAAGGAAGGACACAGTCATATTTCAGTGAAATGAGGTTCATTGGGTTAATAAAAAACGTGCAATATGCATCAAAACGAAATTACACAGGTGCATAAATTTGGGCACCCTTGTAATTTTGTTGATTTGAATACCTGTAACTACCAAGGCCGGATTATCCATAGACGGGATTGGGCAAGTGCCCTGGGGCACAAGCCAATAGGGGGGGGACCAAGTGATTTCAGCATTTTCCAATTGCTAAAACATTAAAGGTGAATGCCGAGAACAAAGCGTCGAAACCGTACCATTTGCATGCATGTCGTACACACAGGCATCAAACAAATAAACACATTGTCAGCATGGCACCGTAAACAATTCTGTAACACATGGTGCAAAACACTACACACATTGGCCAATGATAAAACATTGCAGTCAGCACTTCCAGTCAATAATCAAAACACACACAACCTTAGCAACACCCCCGCACACACAGTAAAACACTTAACCGGTATTGAACACCAATCAGTCACATATGTAGCACTATACATAGAACTCAGGTATGAGCACCTGTCGAGAGACAGTTGCGAATATGGAGGCTGAAGGACCAAGGGGAAGGAGAAGACGAGGAAGAGACGGGAAGAGGGAGAGGAGAATGAGACGGGTAGAGGGAGAGGAGAACAAGGAAGGACTGGCAAAAACCAGACATCTGGGCCGAAACATCATCGGCCAAAGGGCCATAGAGAAAGTCCCTGGGCAGTGCAGGGGCAACATCACCACGTGTGCTGCCATTAGTGGTCAGGGGGTCCTCCATCACCATGCCAACCTGGGTCCCTACAACACTGCACACATACTGACATTTCTGCATGCACTACATGGCGCGGTCACATAGGATGGACTAGGGCAGCCCATGTTCGTTGTCATCTGGAATAATGTCAGTTTCCACCGGGCTCAGTGCTCGAAGTGGGGCGGTACTCACCTGTACGCAGTACCGGCACTTCTACATTTTACTATTAAGCGTACCTGCACTTTTTCTTGCGTACCACCAGGTAGCCGGTACTCAATCACACTGATAGAGAAAGCGTCAGTGTCAGAGAGATTGGTAATGATCCTAACGTTACATACACTACACTACCCAGAGGGCACTACGTGACATCAGATCTCTTGACGAATCGCGTAAAGGCAAAGCAGTCGGCCCAGTTCGCTTCTCCACGGACGCTAGTTCGAGAAAGCTGTCTGATGTTGGTCTGATGCCTGCGGCTGTCGCCTGACCGTAACAGATTTTTCACTGTTGAAAACCAAGAAACTAAAAAGTTTCTCTAAAAAGAAGTCTGATTTTTTGTAAGTCGTTATGTTAACCTGGCATCAAAAAGGTACTAACAGAACGCCTGTTCCAGAGCCAGACTTGTCAACAGAGGTCCAAGTCCATCTAAAACATCTGGTACGATTCATGACCTTTAAACAAACGTTAATTAAAACCATTCACAGCCTCCCGACGTTCGCGATTATTTCGCGAACCATACATGCTTGGAACCTTTGGAAAGATGAAGATCGGACGCAGAGAATGTGTGGTGGCTCATCCCTGTGGGTTAAACACAGCCAGAGCTATAGTGCCTCAAAGTCGGTCATGTTTTTTAGACTGTAGCCTTTTTTACTAAACACATTACAGACAGGATGTAAAAATACCTGGGATTTCAAAAACGTATAGAAATTTTGTAAGAAATGGGTGCAGCATTTTGATGTTGACTTGTTTATATGGCTGGTCCAGGAGCCCCGGGGGCTTGACAATATGCATTAAAAAAGCCTTATTCATCATGGTTTACATGCTTTGACACATAAAAAAATATATATGTTCTTTCGTTTTTTTGGGATAAATATTTCATAAAACAAAATTCAATAATGCAGGATGTTGGATTTCATTCATCCATGTTGTACCCATGGGTCTGTTGAGTCAAAAACCATAAAGCACTTCACTATAGGTCAAAGTATAACCTTTCTAGAGGCCAAAAGATCAACTTTGTGCCAGGCGGACCTAAAACTCCTTAGACCTAGAAGGTTGATGTTAGCGGAACTGCTAGCATTAATGAGGAGTCTGCAGCTACCAACCTTAACGTTACCTTAGTCAATGACACCAACGTCATCAATGTGAGTAACAAAACACATGCATGGCCTGACTGTTGGTCAAGGGACATACACACACACACAAATTGTTTAAATAAATACATTGATGTTGTTATAAATAACAATACATTGTTGTTTTACCAGCAATATCTCAAAGTTGTTTTTCACTGTAGTAATCTCAAATGTCATAACCATTTGCCAATGCAAGAGAGTACCAGCACCTTTATTTCCCCACTTCAAGCACTGACCGGGCTGCTCTGTTCCGGGACTGGTTCGCCAACCACAACCATTTCACGGTGCTGAACCTGCCCCCTTTTTCCCCATTCCTCAACCCGATCGAGGAATTATTTTCGGCATGGCAGTGGAAGTTCTATGACCATGGCAGTGGAAGGTCTATGGAGGAGGCATGCAGAGACATCAAGGTGGGGTCAATCCACAAGTGGGTATGCCACGCCCGGCTATATTTTTCCCATTGCCTGGCAAGGGAGAATATTGCCTGTGATGTGGACAAGGTGATGTGGCCTGACGCCAATCGACGGCATAATCTCTGACTTGTAATATATGCGCTACCTATACAATGTATCACTGAGGCTTGGTTGCGGCAATAAAAACAATTAAAAACTACAAATGACAGAAGTGTCTTGAGTAAAGTTAACCAGTGTGTTGTGTCTGTTTGACTCTTTATTGTTCATGTGCATGTGTGTTTCCTATCGATCTGAAGAGGGCCTTTTGAAGGCAGAGTGTTAAGTTGTGATTGCAGAATGTCTTTTTGACATGGCAGTTAGATGTTATTCTCCAAGTGTTGTGTCAAGAATTCTTGTGTGTTGAGTTTTTACACAATGAACCAAATTTAGCATTTTGTGTGTTAACAATTGGGAGAAAATGTGGCAACATTAAAAAAAAATCAAGCTCAAATGATTTTTTTTGCCCCTTTGTGGATTACAGCGGAATCTACTGTATAGACAAGTAAGTGCATCGTATTACTTTGTCATCCCTTAAATTTAGTAGCCTACATACAGCCTAATAATCTGTTAGAATTAAGATTACTCTATGTAGTGCGTTTGTCTACAACAGTATATGGTTCATTGTTCTGCCTTCTGCCCGTGTTGCGAAGTGCTAATCAGTTTTAGGTGGCAAGTAAAAACAATAGGCTATGATAAAAATATATAAACATCATTGCAAAAATGTCACATAGGATTAGATTTTAAGCAGCAATGAATATCCTGTAACTTGTATCCGTCTATATTGGAAGCGAGAGGCTCTGACCCCAGACAGTATCTAGCCCCCTCCCTCCTCACATCTTCACATCACCTCTGGTTGAACATGAACTTGAAATTTAGTAGGGCTCTAGTTTGATATATGTTTGCAATGTTTTTTTTAGACATAGTTTTGCATGTAATCCTCATACATGCCATTTATGATGGAAATAAGGATATTTAGTATGACATGTTCATGTTGCCCTAGCATTGGAGTTGGATCTGGAAGGGGTTGGGGGGCACTTCAAATGTGGTCACCCAGGGGCACTACACAGTGTTAATCTGGAGCTGGTAACAACCTAGCACTTAATTGGAACACACAATTGGTTTGGTGAGCTCATTAAGCCTTGAACTTCATAGACAGGTGCATCCAATCATGAGAAAAGGTATTTAAGGTGGTCAATTGCAAATTGTTGTTCTCTTTGAATCTCCTCTGAAGTGTGGCAACATGAGGGCCTCAAAAAAACTACCAAATGACCTGAAAACAAAGATTCTTCAACATTATGGTTTAGGGGAAGGCTACAAAAAGCTATCACCGAGATTTAAGCTGTGAGTGTACACTGTGAGGAACATAGTGTGAAAATGGAAGACCACAGGCACAGTTCTTATTAAGGCCAGAAGTAAAATATTGGAAAGGCAAAGGCGAAGGATGGTGAGAACGGTCAAAAACAGCCCACAGACCACCACCAAAGACCTACAACATCATCTTGCTGCAGATGGGGTCACTGTGCATCGTTCAACCATTCAGCGCACTTTACACGTAGAGAAGCTGTACGGGAGAATGATGTGGAAGAAGCCTTTTCTGCACACACGCCACAAACAGTGTCGCTTGAGGTATGCAAACACACAAGAAGGTGCTATGGGTTGATGTAACAAATATGGAGTTATTTGGTCATAACAAGGTGCGTTATGCATGGTGGCAAAAGAACACAGTGTTCCAAGACAAACACTTGCTACTCACAGTAAAATTTGGTGGAGGTTCCATCGTGCTGTGGGGCTATGTGGCCAGTGCCGGTACTGGGAATCTTGTTAAAGTTGAGGGTTGCAAGGATTCCACTCAATATCAGCATATACTTGAGAATAATGTAAAGGAATCAGTCACAAAGTTGAAGTTACGCCGGGGCTGGATATTACAACAAGACAACGACCTAAAACACTGCTCAAAATCTACTCTGGCATTTATGGAACAAGTACAATGTTCTGGAATGGCCATCCCAGTCCTCAGATCTGAATATCATTGGAAATCTGTGGGGTGATTTGAAGTGGGCTGTCCATGCTCGGCAACCAAATGAACTGGAGATGTTTTGCAAGGAGGAATGGTCCAAAATATCTTCATTCAAAAGTAACTCTATTACAGTCTATAGGAAGTGTCTAAAGGCTGTTATTTCTGCTATAGGAGGCTCAACTAAATATTGATGTGATATGTCTGTTGGGGTACCCAAATGTATGCACCTATCTTATTTTGTTTTGATGCATATTGCACATTTTCTGTTAATCTAATAAAACTTATTTCACCACTGAAATATTACTGTGTCCTTCAGTTATTTGATCGATCAAAATGAAATTGCTGATCCAAACATCCAATTATTTGTAAATGAAAATCATGGAAATTGTCAGGGGTGCCTAAACGTTTGCCTTTTTACATTACTTAACTATTGTAAGGCAGAATGTTTAAATAGTACTGGAACAAAATACTTTTTTAATGAGATTTGATTTCAGGCAGTAAGACAAAAAAGTTACTATTTCAAAGGGGTATGATGATTTTCTATAGGCACTTTAGTAGACAGGGTGACCTTTAGGTCACATCCTGTATGTAGTGTGACGGTGGCCTACCATTGTCCAAGCAGTGTTTTGCTAAGAACACAGGAAATGTGTTCCTCTGTGTTCTTGGTGGTTTGAATGTAATTGTTGTTGAGGAAGCGTAAAGGAAGGAACTCTTCAGGAATTTCCTTTCAAAGAGGAAAGTGCTCTTTTTTGTGTAGGCAAAATATTTGTCAGTTTAAGAGAGGGAGGACATGAGGGACAACATGCAAAGGAACATTTCATTGGAGACTTACAGTGTAGTGGTTTGTAGCAGTGTGTGTTTACAAGACATTTCTTAGGTATTACAGATATTAATTATTCTGTGGAGAGGATTGTAAGAGCATTTCAGAGGCCCAGCCTTAGGCAACAGCATTCCTTTTACGGTAAGAACAAATAAGTGATCGCATCAAGGGTCTAGATATGATTTTATTCTAACCATTCTTGCCTTTTCTGATTCTATTTATTCCTTAATTATCATTTCTTTAAAAACAAATTCTACAGTGTTGTTTCTCTTAGCATCAACAGTCAAAATGTACCTATTGTTCAATGTCCTTGCATTAGCTTGTACAACCATGAAAGCTACTAAATAGCTTTGTATTAATTCAAGCAATAACATAATCAGCAGCCTCAGACACATTTGGGATATCCATAATAATTTACCACATCTGGAATGGCAACCACATCTGGAATGGCAACCTGTTCCCTAGGAAGAGCATTACATTCCACATGTGCCCTGTCATCAAAAGTATTTCCCTGCTGGTTATGGATGCTTCATGTCAGGTGTCTTAGTAAGGGAGAGAGTGATTTATTTTAAGCATGTCCTATACTTCAATGAGACTAAATGAAGTAACTTTTTTCAATTGAAAAAAAAGGCTAATTGATTTTAATTGACAGTGTTTTGTTTTAGATCACAAATAACTGACTGCTTTGCTAATTGGATGAGAGAGACAAAAATATGGGGTGGAAGAAAGTGTGTGAAACATGTGTTCCATTTTAATAATTTGCTGCCTGATCATATCAATATCACCGGTGAGAAGGACATTATTGGTATATATTATACATGCATGACTTATTTGTCCTATTGAAAATCAAACTGTGTTAGACTGCTACTATATTGCAAACATCACAGTTTTGGTAAGTTTAAAGTTTCTGTTAGATTTAAAAAATGTGAATCACAAGATATCTCATAAATAGCCCTGTATACCTTTTGTCAACCACTGAAGCCTCAGGCCAGAATGAGTCCCATCCAACCTCCCAACTACAGATGGGTAACAATTAAAGGAAAATCCAAGATAAAGGGTTGCAGTTATAAATTAATGGCATAAATTACACACGTCTTGGCATGGATACTACAAGCCCCGAGAACTCTACTGGAGGGATGGAACTTCATTCTTCCAAATTAATTTGTTGTTTTGATGATAAAGTCCCATTAGAATATAAATATTTCACCATGGGATAAAGGTGATCCCTCAGAATAAGTTTGTAATTATTTGCAGTAACCCTAACCTCCGAGGGGACAAGTGCACCAAACCATGCCAGAAAAATGCTCCATGTAGCATTTGTATTTGTTATGTTCGTTCGCTCATTTATTCTTTAATTTGTCAACCATCAGGGGAAATGTTGCGTGTCTGCTCATTCAGGAATTACATTTAAACCTTTAAATGTCAAACACAATAAAACAGGGATCTAATGCTAATTGGATTGAATCCACACCGCCATGTGCATTTTATAAGCATTGCTATTTTTAGTGCAAGTCAAATAGGAAAATGTCCACATGTGAGTAGGCTAGGTACAGCCACATCTGCCAGTCTGCCAGTCTGTCTGCCATCAAGGCAGATTGTTGGTTATTAATGTGATAGCTAGCTCAGGTTTTGGAATGCCATCTGCTGTCATGAGGTGGTGAGGTAGACCTGGGGCCTCATTTATAAAGCTGGCGTACGCACAAAAGAAGACGTACGCACAGAGGTGGCACCACAGGTCCAAAAGTGGTGGGGCAAAATCTGTGACATATCGGGGCCTTTCTTGCGGATCAGTCCGAAGTTTCCCTGAACTTAAAGGTAAACCTATGTGTCCTAATTGTATGCTTTGTTGATGAAAGAAAACTGTTATCATTCACATACATTTGAATAACTTAGTCAACATTTATCCAAACAGACAATGCATGTAACAATAATATTTACAGTACATGCCTCCTTGAATGGCATCTGTGCTATAGATTAGATTTTTTTTCTCTATGGATCATGTGAATCAAAAACCTATTGAAACTACTACAAACTGTAGTTATAATTCTGAATCATAAAAGGCAAAAACAACAACTGCAAAAAACAACACTGTAGTATAAAACAACAGAGCAGATAATGTATAAAAAAATGATTTTAGCTCTATATGGTAAACAGCAGACTTACTAGTGTGCAGCAAACCAACATAGAAAGACAAAGCCATGATTAGTGTCGATTTCCAAATGCAACGTAACAGGGAGGAAGGTAAACATGGAATCCTCCTAAAGCTTTGTTCCATATAAATGCACGGGTAATTCGTTGTTTTGTCGTTAGTGAAAAACAATATTGACCTTGTAGTTGAAAAAGAAGCCTCATATGAAATAATACCAAAATAAAAACGTGGAAAAGTCACGTGAGGTCTCGCGTGGGTAGTTGTTTCCGGTGTTACAATGTTTCACCTGAGAGTTTACGTCAGCTAAGTTTAGATTATTTAGACTGATATATTGAATGAAAACCCTCGTTATTATTTGAATAGTGCAATGAGCTAAAAGGCATGCTTTTCATTGGAATTACAACTTCATGACATTTCCTCCTATGGAGTCTGTTCATTTGCATAAGGTGATATACACTTTTTGACTGGCAAAATGGCAGCCAGCAGAGACACACTGTTAATTGAATTGTATAAAACCTTTCTTTTTAGTGAACTTCATGTACACAAACAAACAATGTTCACAATGCTCAAGTTCATGTGTACAGCCCCTGGTGATACTTAGAGCAAAGTTTTATGTTGTTTCAAGCCTTCTTAGTGTTTTAAAAATAGCCATTTTGATTCTATCATAGTATTGCCCCTGTCACTCCCAATCAAAAGACGATTTGACCGAAACCAAAAATACGTTAAATCTTAAGTGGTGTTTCCGTCCTAATTATGCTTTTAAACAAAAGTTTGACTCCGTAACACCTAGCCCAGGGAGGGCTGGCATTTATTAACTATCTTGAACTGAGAGATGGACTCCTGTGCATGTTTGGTTATTTCATGTGTATATTGTTGTGTTTTGTTTTCCCTTGATTTTATTCAGTGCAGTGCATGTTGTTTTAGTTCCTCCATTATTGTTATGTGTCATGCCCCTTTAATTTTTGTCACGCCTCTCTCTCTAGTGTGTGCTGTCATTTGTTAGGTTTAGGTTAGGAGAGTTGGGTAACTTCTGGATGGGTTAGATTAATGATTACGTACAGTCGTGTGTGATTAGGTAATTAGCATTTGTTATATAAGCAGCCCAGACTAGAGATAGGGCGTTGGGCATTGTGTTCCCTTCGAACCTGTTACAAGAGTGATCCTCTTCAAGTGTGCCTTAAGTTTCGTTATGTTTCATGTGTCAAGAAGTTATCTGCGATTACATTGTGTGTGTTAATGTTCTGTTAATGGTATTAGAGAGCAGGGGTGCTGGTAGTAATTAGGGGTGGCACCGTTCACAAAACACACGGTTCGGTTAGTATCACAGTTTTTGGTTCTGTACGGTTCTTGTTATTTTTTCTTTTAATCTTAACACTCCAGAAATATACCCCAGCATATGAAATAGCTTAATTATCCACAATTTAGGATACAGTATTAAAAGATAGCTATATCATGTAATCAAGCACAAACGGAATTTGAAGTATTATAGAATAAGAAGTAAAATAACTTGCATTTATCAAACTTCCAACTTAGCTCGTACAAAAATTGTGTAGCTCGTACAAAAATACACGTGACGTGACCTTGCAGCACTCCACACTCCACCGTTGAGGAGCAATGGGCTCCGCTTGCGGCATCTCAAAATTTGACGAAAAATCTTTTAATCTGAAATTAAGACAGATTCAGCAACTGCATGGCCCATTTCTTGCTTAAAATGTTTTCATAAATACATTTGGGTGAATTATTTTTGTATAATATGAGATCGTAGTCAGAACGTTATTAGACTCTGTATTGATATTCGGGAGCAGCCAGCTGCCAAACCAACGTAACGCGTTCATCCATTCAGCTGCCATGTGATGCTTTGTCATGCTCATCTCGCTAGTCGTTTCTGGTAAGTGTTTTAACATAGGTGTTGAAAGTTTTCATAACGGCAGTAAGTGGTTTGTGCACATTAGCAGTGTACAGACAAACCGTGCAACGCACAGACGCACTGAACCGAGACAAGCTAACCAAATGGTTCAGATGGTTTTTCATGAACCGTGCCACCCCTAGTAGTAACCTTATTTAGTACATTGTCCATGCCGCTTCAACAGCACGTTGCAGCTTTAGTTTGGGTGCTGCTTTTGTTTATGCCTTGTTATTTGTTCTGACATATTAAACTATTATGGAATACAACCATCATCTTGCATTCGGGTCTCCCTCCCTCATCTACCACTCTGAACGTGACAGACTCTGTTACATAAAAAAAGACTGTACGTTGCATTTTGGCGAGAGTTATGCTTTAAGGAGTTTGAAATGCCTTGTTTTTTCCCCCAAAAAAATAGCCTTATGGTTTTGACTCAACAGACCCATGGCTACAACATAGATGATTGAAATTCAACATCCTGGGTCCTTGAATTCTGTTTTATTAAATATGTATCCCAAAAAACTAAAGAATGTATACATATTTAGTTTTTTTATGTGTACAAGCATGTAAACCATGATGAACAAGGCTTTTCAATGCATATTGTCAAGCCCCCCAGGGCTCCTGGACCAGGGTGCAAAGTTTGGAGGCCATACCAACAAGTGAACATCAAAATGCTGCACCCATTTCTTACTATATTTCCATATGTTTTTAAAATCCCATTCATTTTTCACTTCCAAAAAGTGTTGGTGTTGTGCAAGATGATGCAGAGTTGTCATTTTGTAATTTTCACTTCCTACCATGCGCGGTTCTAGCGGGACACTAGCGAATGTTTTTCAAATGTATCATGTTTTCACAAGACACTGACAACATATTAAATTATGTTCTGTGTACAACATATTTGTTATTGTTTTTAATGAAACGTTGTAATTGAAAACATGTAAATGTTTGTTTTTGCAATGAATTCACAATGGTTATTGCAATGAATTAAAACCAGCACTATTATTCTGAATGGACAAATCACAGTTTGTGTTGCCTAAATAATATAGTGTTTAATAGTAAGTGCCCCCCCCCCCCGCTAGAACCGCGCCTGCTTCTTACTTCCTGTCTGTAATGTGTTTAGGAATAAAGGTGACTGTCTAAAAAAACACAACCGACTTTGAGGCACCATAGCTCTGGCTGCGTTTAACTGACAGGGATGAGTCACCATGCGTTATTTGCGTGTAATTCTCTTCTTTCCAACGGTATCAAGTTTCAGCTGCTAGCATATAGGGTTCGCGAGATAATCGCGTTTGACGCTTGAGCGTCGAAATCACTTGAAGGGTTAAAAGTGGTGGGGCGGCGCCACACCACTTTGAAAAGTACTGGGGCAAATGCCAGCTCGCCACACATCTGCCGGCGGCTCTGCGTACGCATCTCTCTACGCAATAATTGGGATTTATAAAAAGCAAACTTGACAGGAAAATGTGCAGTCCTTCACGGAAACTCTGACCCATGCGTACGCACAAAAACGGGTGAAATGAGAAATGGCGACACCATCGGCAGATGGATGAAACACGTAGGCTACTGTAGATCCGTCTGAAACTGCAGAGCGTTGTGTAACCGAAATCGAAATACTGCCTCTCATTAATAATATGAAGATGTCACAAAGCCATGCATATTATTAACAGCCTGCCGAGAAATACAAACAATATAAAACATGATTTTATCGTAAAGGCAAATGAGACAACTTCACTCAATGTCAAGTAGAAAATATTGTTGGCGAGGTGGAAAAGAGGAGGAAAATGTTGTTTTATGCGCACAGTGTGCCTATTACGAACGGCGAAAATGCGTTGGAGTGGCAAAAGGTAGCAGACGCTGTGAATGCCGTGGTCGAAATAAAAAAAGTGGTCAGATATCAGTCGATGTCGAAAAGCGTCTATAGCGCTTCATCGCGAAAGTGTCTGCCACGGGTGGGGGAAATAGGTAACATTAGAGCAACATGTCTGCATCACAAGTTATTTGGACATTGGTGGAATGAAAATGCTTTCGATTAATGAAAGCATTCTTATTCGGTCTCCTTATGGCAACATGAGTGCACTCAAAAGCATCGATTACATTTGGGATACCGGACAAATTGTGCTTTTTGATTGCCTGTTCACCCGCCGTGTATGGAAACTTCATGTACTTATACGCCAAACCTATTATACCGACTAACACGTCTCGCACAACTCGGCTGAGATCCTCACTTGTCAGTAAATTCCATCTGGAAAGTGCAATGTCGCCAGAAATCCTGTTATGAGTGATATGAAAGGCGCCAATAAATAATATTCATTATTAGGCTATTATTATAATTATAATTATTATCTTCTAACATTGCAAGGTCAGCTATTGTGCGTCATTACGCATTGTGATGGCATGGCTTTTTATAACCATCCATTT
>JACXGM010010895.1:11867-25904 GCA_016801145.1 Umbra pygmaea | reverse complement strand
TGTGTGTGTGTGTGTGTGTGTGTGTGTGTGTGTGTGTGTGTGTGTGTGTGTGTGTGTGTGTGTGTCTCTGCATGTACAAAACGACTCCCCAACATCGAGGGAAATCCCACACACTCATGCAGTAACACACACATTCCTCCAGCTGACAGCTATTAGCAGCATGTGGTCAGGCCGAGAGCATTGAAAGAGAGATCTTACACCAGGTAGCTCCTTCACAGTTAAAACTATAGGCTCCTACATAGCAAATAGTATAGGTGCCTTCACAGCTAATACTATAGGCTCCTACATAGAAAATACTATAGATGCCTTCACAGCTAATACTATAGGTGCCTTCACAGCTAGTACTATAGGCTCCTACATAGCTAATACTATAGGTGCCTTCACAGCTAATACTATAGGCTCCTACATAGCTAATACTATAGGCTCTTACATAGCTAATACTATAGGTGCCTTCACAGCTAATACTATAGGCTCCTATATAGCTAATACTATAGGCTTTTACATACCTAATACTATAGGTACATTCACAGCTAATACTATCGGCTCCTTCATAGCTAATACTATAGGCTCCTACATAGCTAATACTATAGGCTCCTACATAGCTTATACTATAGGCTCCTACATAGCTAATACTATAAGTGCCTTCACAGCTGATACTGTAGGTTAAAATTCCTAAACGTTTCATTATAATTCCATGGTGGTGAACAGAGCCAAAAATAATGAAAAATGTGTCAGTGTCCATATATTTCTGGACTTTATACCATAAGATAATAATCAAGTATAGACCTCCCACACAGAAGTATTATATATTGACATGTATTGAGAAAATGTATTTGGATGCACCTGTCTATGAAGTTCAAGGCTTAATGAGCTCACCAAACCAATTGTGTGTTCCAATTAATTAGTGTTAGGTAGTTACAGGTATTCAAATCAACAACATGACAAGGGTGCCCAAATTTAGGCACCTGTCTAATTTCGTTTTGATGCATATTGCACATTTTCTGTTAATCCAATGAACCTCATTTCACTTCTGAAATATTACTGTGTCCTTCAGTTATTTGATAGATCAAAATGAAATTGCTGATCCAGACACCTAATTATTGATAAATGAAATTCATGGAAATTGTCAAGGGTGCCTAAACTTTTGCACACGACTATATATGTACATATTTGCATGAGTTTTCTGTGTGGGCTAGCTTAAGATGTAGATATACATAGTTTTATATTACACACACACAATATATCCCCATTAGCCTACACTTTCTTATCTTTGGTAATAATTGTGGGGATACATGTTAGGTCAGTTTTGCTACCTTAAAGGTGCAGTAGAAAGCTTGCTTCTAAACTCACAGCCACCCCCCTGCCTCCCCACACACACACACACAGACACACACACACACACACACACACACACACACACACACACTGGTTGTATTGGCAGCAGAGTTCTGATTTCTGCTTTGTTCCACTGATTTCACATGATTGTCGGCACAATGCGCTCGAGGCAACAGCTGTGCCCATCTACCTTTGTTTCGCTTTTCCACAATTTCCGGAACATCTCTGGCGTGCGTGAAGGCGTTACAACGAAGGCGGTGGCAAGCTGCCAATGGACCAGAACCCAGCAGGAGATGGCCGTGCAAACGCCACATGGGGGACAAGTCCAACAACCCTGTTTAAATCTCAGGGATTTAGATCAACTTTCCCCGTAGTGATAACCATTTTGAACAGCCAATACATGTCACTTGCAATATGCTCCATGCTCACGTGTCCTGAATGGCCTTGACAGCTGTACCTCTTGAGGCAAGGCTGTCATCATGACTCAAGCCAGGATCATGTTTAGTAGGCACAAAACAGATGAAAAACGTCTTGAACGGACGGAAACTTGGCCAATATGGAATGCTCTTTTTTAGTTTTCTGTTGCGTAGTGTTTTACTCTGCTGTTACATGATGAATACCACCCAGGGTTTGAGTCTCCCCTCGTCTGTGTATGTTCAACTTGTAACAATATCTGACCTAGTCACTGACCCTAGATAGTCAGCTCTGACCTACACTTTGACCTGGAAGCTGTATGAGGCCATCTTTGCTTTACCCTTTTCCTTAGACGTCTTTTTCTCATTGGTTTAGGGCTCTCAGAATAGCTAGAAGCCCATCAAGGCTAGAACAATCAATACTTGATCTGATTAGCTCCTAAATGAATGTATATCACTTAATGCCCCTATAAGCTGATGCCAGAGAGAGCCTTTTTACCTAATGTTAACCATTCATTTCTAATAATTAAGTACTGTCCACTTACAGTGTCTTATCTTTAGTCAAATTATGGAGAAATGAATATGCTTGGATCGTAACTTACATAGTGCATGTTTGAGTTCAGCATGCATGTGTGCGCATTGTGCCGACAATCATGTGAAATCAGTGGAACAAGTGTGTGTGTGTGTGTTTTTTTTTAACAGATCGTATTATGACCAGAGGTCTTCACAAGGATAGTAGTACTTGACAGTAATGCCCATATTAGTACCTGTTACCGGACCCCATAAGGACAAAGTCAGTTTGAAACTTAGGGATTATGTTTAGGGCCAAGGCTACAATTAGGTTTAGGGTTTCAATTTAGGGTACTTTCAGGATCAGGCATTCCAGGTTAGGTTTAGGTTTAAGTTTAGGCATAAATGTTACATTATTGAGGTTAAGGTTATGTTTAGTGTAAGGTTAAGTTTAGGGTTAGGGTTCATTTAAGGTAAGGGTTAGGTTAAGGTTAGGATTAGGGCTAAAGTTATGGTTAAGGTAACTTTACATGACTGTATGTGTGTGTGTGTGTGTGTGTGTGTGTGTGTGTGTGTGTGTGTGTGTGTGTGTGTGTGTGTGTGTGCGTGGTAAACTCTTTGATCCTCTTGTTGGTATCTCTGTGTCAGCAGTCTAGCCAGCCTGACAGGGTAGGAGATCAGAAATGTACAGAGATATTGATGGCGGTGTAAGCAGAATTCCATAGAAATCAATAGCATCGCTCGCAGAGAATTGTAACTGAGCTTACCTAGTTATATTTTTCACCATGGTACACATTTTGTAATAGCAATAAACCATTGTTATTAGACAAAACTAGATTTTTATTCTTCAGTTTAATTTAGTTGTACCCCCCCCCGCCATGCAGTTTCATGGTATATCAGAGATGAAGAGGTGAAATCGAGGGTAGACTATTAACTCCACCCAAAATATGTCCTTCTACTATTGGTGTTTGACAGTGGTAATTTAACCAATGCTTATTTGTCTAATGGTCATTGATTGTTTATATAATTCATCATGTTTTCCAACATATTACAGTTCTTTTTCAAAAGTAACTTGACCTGGATAATTAGCATATTTAATTAATGCATACATACATACATACACTGACATTCAAAAGTTTGGGGTCACCCAGAAATGTTCATGTGTTTTGATAGACATGTATACCTTTATTCACCAAGGTGGCATTACATTGATTAGAAATTATACTTAAAACATAATTAATTACAGATGAGCTAAAATACATCATCATTAGGATATTGAATTAATGGCTGCTGAAACAGTGGCTTTGCTGCTTTATTATTTTAATTAATTATAAATTGTTATTTTCCAACAATGATAAGATATTTACAACATTGGTAATATCTTGGATATAGATGTTTTTAATTGACTGCCACTTTGGTGAATTAAGGTATGAATTAATAAACATTGACCTTTCTGGTTGACCCCGAACTTTAAACTTTTGAAAGCTGGTGTTCCTTGTGTCCTGTTTGAACCAGTTTGATAGGTTTGTGTGATGTCCTGTTGGATGATTTGTGTGGACCCCAAGAAGAGTAGCTGACGCCTTCGACAGAAGCTAACGGAGATCCTAATAAATATTAATCTGAATGTTTCTTTCAGACACACACACACACGAACACAGAAAAAACACATGCTAAAACGCTAAAAGAAGCAGAATGCAGACAGCCCCTTTAAAGGTCATAAGATTGTAGAATAGCACGCTGGCCCTTGGCTCTCCCCACACAGAAATGTCAGGCTAATGGTTACACTGCCTAATGCACGCTTTCACTGGCTTGATGATAATGTAATGAATCCTAAATCTAGGCTCTGACCTCCTTGTATTAAACATGTGAGTTAATTATAATTAGATGAGTCATCTTCATGGGGTGTGGTCAATAAAGGTAACCACACCTTCATGCTCTTACATGACATTGAGGCGATTTTAGAGGTGAGAATAAAAAGGGTAGAGATGAGGATGCAGGAAGTAGGAAGTAGGACAGTGCAGGAAAAATATTAGTGGAAGCAGGTAGTAGGTGATGGGTGTGGCCTCTGCATCTGCCGTGTTCTCTGACTCAAATTTTATAAAAACAAAATGACACAAAACCTGTGACACGTTTACACTTTTTGATCCTTGAGAGTATTCTTGGTATTTAACCATTTCTGGAGTGGCAACAAAGGCTGCATTTTCATGGTGGAAACACTGTATGATGGACAGACATGTGCCATCCTTCTGCTCTGTAAATTGTCTCGCCAACTATTGTTCGGTGGCTTCATTAGTAAGTGTCTCTTCAATATTTATGGTCATGTTAATGAAAGATCAATACGAGTGGGCGTCGTGCAGAGCTGCATCTAGGCACACCACCAAGTCTTCCTGCCTGGATATCTACAATGATAATAATAAAGAAGACTACTGATATAGAGTGAAGAACTCAGAGTGAAAGAGGGAGATGGAGACATTGAGAGAGAGTGGGGGTGAAGAAATCAATAAAAAAAGTGAATATAGTCATATGGGTAGGGACTGAACCGAGGAGAGGAAGTACGAAAGTAGTGTATAGTACCAGACTGGGTTTAGGCTGTGTGCATGCTGTCATGTTTTAAAGAATGCTTTGGATGATCTTGCCTGTTTGACACAGAGACTATTGGATAGTGTTTCAAAGTGTGTTAAGAGTGTTAGTGACAGTAGAGACCGGTAGTATTGCATGTGATAATGTGTGTGTTAGTGACAGGAGAGACTGGTAGTATTTAATGTGATAAAATGTTAGTGACAGGAAAGACTGGTAGTATTACATGTGATAATGTGTGTGTTGGTTAGGGTTGGTTACCGTTCGCATTTGAATCGGTACCACGTACCAGTACTGGTACCTGTAATTCGGTACCGATACCCAACGGTACCTTATTTCGGTACTTTATAGAAAAACTGAAGAGATGTGGCTAAAGTCGGCAGCACATTAAATATACATATGTTTATAAGTTAAAAGCTTATTGCTTAATTTGATTTCATTTATGCTTGATGTTGGCTAGCTAGCTAAGCTGATATACAGTTGAATACTGTTCCATTGTAATGTCATGTGAATGACAATGAAGTTGATGTTGATTATCATGTGATAATGTGTGTTAGTGACAGAAGAGATTGGTTCTATTGCATGTGATAATATGTTAGTGACAGAAAAGACTGGTAGTATTGCATGTGATAATATATTAGTAATAGAGAAGACTGGTAGTATTCCATGTGATAATATGTTAGTGATACAGAAGACCGGTAGTTTTTCATGTGATATTGTGTGTATTACTGATAGGAGAGCCTTATAGTGTTGCATATGATAATATGTTAGCGATAGAGAAGACTGGTAGTATTGCATGTGATAATATTTTAGTGATAGAGAAGACTGGTAGTATTGCATTTGATAATATGTTAGTTATAGAGATGACTGTTAGTATTCCATGTGATAATGTGTGTGTGTTAGTGACAGGAGAGACTAGTAGTATTGCATGTTATTATAAGTTAGTGATAGAGGAGACTGGTAGTATTGCAGTTGATAATATATTAGTGATAGAGATCGACTGGTAGTATTGCATGTGATAGTGTGTGTGTTAGTGACAGGAGAGACTGGTAGTATTGCATGTGATTATAAGTTAGTGATAGAGGAGACTGGTAGTATTGCATGTGATAATATGTTTGTTAGTGACAGGAGAGACTGGTATTATTGCATGTGATAATATGTTAGCGATAGAGAAGACTGGTAGTGTTGCATGTGATAATGTGTGTGTGTTAGTAGCAGTGTTGGGGAACGTTACTTTAAAAAGTAACTAGTTACTTTACTTAATTACTTCTCTAAATTGTAACTATGTTACCTTCTGCGTTACTTTTTATTGAAAGTAACTACGTTACATTACTGCTTTACTCTTTATTGAAAATAACTAATTAAACTACTTTAAGTTACTTTAAAAAATGCTTTTGACATATGCTTATTGCTGTGTCTAGGTTTAGTATCATACAATACTCATTGGACAAAAAAGTATCAATTTATTAACCTTCCAAAATATTTAAAAGATTTGAATCAAGTTTAATGGTAAGTTGATTAAGAAACAATTATTATTTACAGAACCTGGGAGCAATTATGGTTAACTGTCTTGCTCAAAAACAGAATGATAAAGACTTCACCTTTGTAGTGTGTGTGTGTGTGTGTGTGTGTGGAGGGGGGGAGTTGAACCATTCTTCTGGGGGCTTCTTCAAAAATGAATCATGGGCCCTAAACAATTAGGCCACCTTGCCGCCCCTAGATAGTGATTGTCTGATCATGTTGAGTGCAGACTTGTGGTAACTACTTTCTCTGGGCCTGATCCAATTGACCAGTATGATCAGTCTATTTCTGATGAATGTGTGAGTGTTTGAATGTAAAACCAATTTCATCTCAATGTTTGAGTATATAAGAAATTTTAACTATAAAAAATTTAACTTGAAAACAACATACCTCCACTCGTTGTAGACGCCATAGAGAAAAAAGCAATTTCGGTCCAAAACATTTGAGTGAGGCGAATGATGACAAGCTTTCCATTATATTCCCACTCGACAGGTGCTCGCACGTGACGCAAAGCTCACTGTACACATTTATATATCCTTCCTGCTTTTTGGTAGTCCAAGATATCTCCTTTTTTTGATTGGCCTGGAGGCGCACTAATGAAATACGGATTAAAAAACAAAACAACAACGGATAATAAATTATTAAATTGTGTTCTAAAACAGAAAAGGTGAAAATAAAATGTAAATGTACCAAGTTTTCTCGTTATAAATGTAACTAGTAACTAATTACTTGAATTTTGAAAGTAACACGTTAGGTTTCTTTTTTCAAAAAAAGTAGTCTGACTAGTGTAACGCGTTACTTAGTTATTTAGTACTTAGTAACGCGTTATACCCAACACTGGTTAGTGGCAAGAGAGAGTGGTAGTATCACATGTGATAATGTGTGTGTTAGTGACAGAAGAGACTGGTAGGATTGCATGTGATAATGTGTGTGTTAGTGATAGGAGAGACTGGTAGTATTGCATGTGATAATATGTTAGTGATAGAGGAGACTGGTAGTATTGCATGTGATAATATGTTAGTGGTAGAGGAGACTGGTAGTATTGCATGTGATAATATGTTAGTGGTAGAGGAGACTGGGAGTATTGCATGTGATAATATGTTAGTGGTAGAGGAGACTGGTAGTATTACATGTGATAATATGTTAGTGGTAGAGGAGACTGGTAGTATTGCATGTGATAATGTGTGTGTTAGTGATAGGAGAGACTGGTAGTATTGCATGTGATAATATGTTAGTGATAGAGGAGACTGGTAGTATTGCATGTGATAATATGTTAGTGGTAGAGGAGACTGGTAGTATTGCATGTGATAATATGTTAGTGGTAGAGGAGACTGGTAGTATTGCATGTGATAATATGTTAGTGGTAGAGGAGACTGGTAGTATTGCATGTGATAATGTGTGTGTTAGTGATAGGAGAGACTGGTAGTATTGCATGTGATAATATGTTAGTGGTAGAGGAGACTGGTAGTATTGCATGTGATAATATGTTAGAGGAGACTGGTAGTATTGCATTTGATAATGTGTGTGTTAGTGACAGGAGAGACTATTAGTATTGAATGTGATAATATCTTAGTGATAGAAGATACTCGTAGTATTGCATGTGATAAAACGGTATGTTAGTGATAGAGGAGACTGGTAGCATTGCATGTGATAATGTTTGTGTTAGTGACAGGAGAGACATGTCACAATGCAAGGTGACAAGAGGTAGACATAAGCCAGGTGCAGAATAAGGAAGTCTTTTGCTTCTATCCCTGGAAGCAGGAGAACATAAACTTGTAGTAATATAACTCAAGGACTATATAACCGAACATGTAATGAATACATAACACAGTTATACATCGAACAGGAAACAATACTCGACAGTGAGCAACCAATGATACCAGGCTTATGTACATGGCTAACAAGGAGACCCAATTGAGGTGTGGAATTACCTGTGTGCACAATCACCGGTAAGGACGAGGGCTGAATACTGGGGGACGTTGACATTGAAAATCGGGAATAAGAGTAAGATCCAGGATGTTGTACGCTGTAATCTAACTCTGCTCCTCTGGACCGTATCCCTCACACTCCACCAGGTATTGTAGACAACCTCCCCATCGCCTAGAGCAGTGGTCCTAAAACCTTTCCATGGAGGGCCTAGTGTATGCTGGTTTTTGGTCTTTCCCTTCAATTAGAGCAGAATTAGGACCTAGACTGCCAGGTGAGGGGAGATCCTAACCAATTAGTGAGCTACTCCATCAGGCTTGTACAAGGAGAACGCGAAAACCAACATACACTAGGCCCTCCATGGAAGGGTTTGAGGACCACTGGCATAGAGTCTAGATGGCGTAAGCAGGCTCTCCATCTACGTCCACGGGAGAAGGTGCGTTGCCGGGAACATTACCCTGAACCTCCAACTTGAGGAGGGACACCTGAAAGGTAGGTGTGATTTTGAGGTGATTAGGGAGCTGGAGAGTATAAACTACCTGGTTAACCCAGCATGGGCCCGGAAAGGTACCAATGAAGCTTTGGGCCAGTTTCCGACAGGGAGATTGGAGAGATATATTGTGTGCTGATACCCAGACCCGATCTCTTGGATGAAAGATGGGCGCTTCACTACGGTGACGGTCCGCCTTCTGTCATTGGTGACAAATGGCACGTTGAAGGCCGACCATACCGCCTCAGCCCGTTTGAAGCAATCGTCCACTCACGAATTTGTGTCTGGCTTGGGTGCCAGGGTTCCAGGGTAGGCTGGAAACCTAGGACACATTGGAAGGGGGTTAAATTAGTAGAAGAGTAATGCAGGGAATTCTGAGCATATTCAGCCCATGGCAGGATGTCTGACCACTCTCCTGGTCGGTCTTGGCAGTAACATCAGAGAAACATCCCGAGCTCCTGGTTAACCCTTTCCACTTGTCCATTCGATTGTGGTTGGTACCCCACCTGACAGAGACTCCCAACCTCTCCATAAATAATCTCCACACTTGGGATGTACTGTAAATTGAGGGCAGTGATCTGACACAATATCTTCCGGAATGCTGTAGCATGTATGATGGGTAAGGAGTACTTGAACTTTGCTGTTGTTTAATGTGCGGAAGTCTATCCAGGGGCGAAGCCTTATATCCTTTTTCGTTACGAAAAATAAACTGGATGAGACAGGTGAGGTCGAGGGTCTAATAAAATCTTGTGACAGGGCCTCTTGGACATATCACTCCATTGCCTCGGTCTCAGCATAGGAAAAAGGATAAATGTGACACCTCGGTAACGTAGCATCAGGCAACAGTTCTATCGCGCAATCCCAATGTCTGTGAGGGTGGAGACAGGTGGCCCTTACATTAGAGAAGGCCTCCGGCAGATCGTGATACTCTAAGGGAACAACAACAGACGTGATTGTGAAAGTATCCAGACTCTCAATGGATGTTGTAATAAGTAGGAGGAACAGGTAAGCACTGCTCTTTACAGGTCGTGGACCACTCCACTATCCTTCTATCTCTCTAGGAGATAACAGGATTGTGTTCTACCAGCCAGGGCATGCCTAACACCACAGGGTGTGCAGTGGTCTGGATGACAAGGAAACTAATCCACTCAATATATATCGGGTGTCAATGGCGATAGAATGATAATGTTCTGTTGGTAATCTTACCACTCTCATTTGGACAGCTATCCACTACCAGAACAGGGATCGGAGCATCCAGTTGCTCCACCGGAAGGTTTCAGGCCTCCACCTAATGTTTGTCAATGATATTCCATGCAGATCTTGAATAATGAAGACTGGAAGAGGACTACTGGCAGGAAAATCCACAAAAAAAACGTATTACTTCAAATGGAAAATCGAGAAATAGAGCCGGGTGTGGTGGTTTTCCAAACCTACGTGGAGCCCCCTGGATGTTTGGACACTGCGCGACGACGTGCCCCTCCTTTCCACAGTATCCATGTTGAGCCCATTTCCATAGGTTGCTCTCCCGAGGAACCTGCTTGGGAAGGAGAGGAGCGGAGTGAAAGTGTTCTCCTAGCTCTCAACAGCCTACCCTGTTGCACAGCCATTTTGATGAGTTTGTCTAGAGTCGCTTCCTCATCCCGACAGGCCAGCTCTGTCTTCACATCCTCCCTCAATCCACTTCAGAACAATCTGATAAGAGTCGCCTCATTCCTTCCACTGGCCAACGCAAGCGTCCGGAATTCGGAATTCAAAATCATTCTTCGCAGCCATCCATGTCCCCTGTTGAATCTGGAGGAGGCGTTCCCCGCACTCCTTGTGGTGATTGAATAGCAACCAAAATAAGGCCGTAAACTCCTCGTAATCATCTATTTCTGGGCCTAACCTGTCCCAGAGGGTGGTAGCCCATTGCCTTACCGGTCAGGACAGTGATGATGGTAGCCACCATCTCTATCCCTGACATGTGATGGCCCATTTGGTGTGTAAAGTAAAGCTCACATTGTAGGAGAAGCATCGGTCTGGGTGTTCGTCGTAGTGCTCTACGAGGGAGAGGACCAAACCCGCGGTGTGACCGGTTGAAACGGGTGGTTTGGACTCTGAGGTAGAGGAGTGAACAGTGTCCATAGTATCCAGTCCCCTAACCACTGAAAGACCTCCTCCATTGCCGATCCTAGGCTCACTACTTGGTAATGATGTTGCTACAGCAGCTTATCGTGCTCACTGACAGACTTGGTTAAAGCCCCTTTTTCCGCTGTCTCCATATTATCGATTGAGTATTCTGTCACGATGCAAGAGGTAGACAGGAGGCAAGTGCAGAATAAAGAAGGCTTTTATTTCTTCTAAACTCATAGTAATATAACTGAAGGACTAAATCATCAAACATGTACTGAATACTTAACACAGTTATACTTCGAACAGGAAACAACACACGACAGTGAGCAACCAATGATACCAGGCTTATATACATGGCTAACGCGGAGACCGAATAGAGGCGTGGACTAGAACTCCGGCGAGGATGGCCGCTGAATACTAGGGACTGCGGGTGCGGGTTGTTACAAGACTGGTAGCATTGCATTTGATAATGTGTTAGTGTGTGGTTGTTGTAGTTTGAGACGAATGCGCGTCCAGCTGGGCGTGTGCGTGTTCATCAGAGTGCTGACTAAGTGCCTGGCCTGGCATTGGGGCTCAGTGTTTCTCATGTTTTATTAATCCCAGTAAAGACTGACATGGAGCTTCTGAAGCTAGCTGAGGTGAACACTGAGGGTCAGCATGCTCTCTCTCTACCTATCATACACACACAGAGCCCCCCCGTCTCCCCTCATCACCACAGTAGTGTTTAGTGTTCAGCTGAAATCTCAATAGTTGCTCTCTGTGGTGCTAAGACAGCCTTTCTAACCCCCCTCATCTCATTACCCTCTACCCCCTTCAGATCTCTCGTTCTTCACTTCCCTCTCCTCTCTTTCAGACCCGCCCCCTCCCCATTAGCTTCGGTTTATTCCCTTCTTCATTCTGCTCACTCCTCCATTCCTCCTCCAGTGTGAGTAGCTCTGTTTCGCGTAAGGGTGGCTGGGATTTCAGCTGTCCAGCTCGTTACCCTCTGCCTCCTCTGCCCTGAAGCCCAGCCCGGCATCGAGCTCTCTCTCTAGGGATGAGGGCTGGGCCTCAGCTGGCCTGGATGAGCAGCAGTCTGTGTGTGTTGACCGCGCGCGTGCGCGCTTCTGTGTGAGATGCAGCGCTATACTCTCCTGAAATCGGCTCTTCGATGTCGCCTAAGCGCACGGGAAATGTACTTCACTAACGCGCCGTGTCGCCATGGCTATTGGCTGCAGTGCTAACAAAGCTAACAGCGCTGCTACCATTTGGACACTTCCCCTCTTTCATCTACACACCCCTCCGCAGTAGCAGGTAGCCGAGTGTCACGCTGGCTCCGCACGCCTACATAACACCCCACCCTAATTCACATCGAACTTCAAATAAATTAAAATCAAGCCATTGGTTGGCTGGCCTTCTCGTTGAATATAAATAGCATTTTCCAATCTTATCGGGAAACAGTGTTGTGGAGTGTGGAGAGTCGGGAGAGGCTTTGAAATGCAGCCCTGTAGATTAGGATCCCATTGTTCCGCCCCCCCCCCCACATTCTCCTGGCTGCTTACAGTAAGCCCCGGGATCTGTGTGTGTGTGTGTGTGTAGTGGCTGGGTGTGTCTTTGAGAGATGCTGTTCTCCTGCTGCTTACCCCACTGCTCCAGTCAGAATGAACAAGGTTGCTAAAATACACTAGGCTTATATTAGATTAGGTTATCAGTCGTTATAGCTCTTACTATATTTTACCCCGCACTGGGAAGCTGTTATTTTTTTAAATGTACCCTTCCACAAAATTAGAAGATGCTTTAATGCTGTTTGTTGTTATTTCCGTTATTCCAACACCTTCCAGCTGTATGTAGTAAATCTGGCTCATTTATAGTCTGTACAGAAGTATAAGACTGTTGATTAATGTGGACTGTCCCAAGGAAATAAATAAACAATATCCAATCCAATGCACGTAGGGGGCTGGGAAACATTTTATGCCCCTTGTAAAATGTTGTTCCAACCCCTGAACAAAGTGGGGGCAGAGCCAAAATGTAAGCCTATTTAATCCCAACCCCCGGCTTCAAGTTTTCTAATTGACACGGAACAATCCAATATGATGGTGGGAACAAGGAAGCTGATGTCATTTCTAAGGAGACTCCCACCTGCAGAAGTTGGTTGGTCTGTTGGTCCACCACTGGAAAGATATTGGCACCAGTGAAACAGGGTAACACATAAGTTCACCTATATGTATTTTCTGTAAACAGCACAATGACATATCTCATAAAAACCACTATGTGTACTGTTTGCTATTACATCTCTCAAATACAAAATGTTTATTTTTATCGACAGCGCAGTAGGAGAGAGAAGTAAGGGAGAAATGTATGTAGAGGGAGACAGGTACTGTATGTATGGGGAGACAGTCAGCCAAACTGTGGCTCAACCTCTGATCACCACAGGGCGTGTGGTCCGGAGTCAGGAGCCTAGACCACTATATCAAACTCTGGGACAACATGTGCACCGATTCACCTGAATCACATAGTTCACATGTGCACCGATTCACCTGAATCACTTGGTTCAGCATTTGTTAATAACCTCAATTATTCACCGTGTTCTGGCTTGAAACTGCACACAGATGCTGTCAAACACAGAAAGGGAATTTATTATTCACTTAATTACAAATTATTATATTTCTGAATATTTCAGGATTTTTTATCAGATTTTATTTCACTTTTAATACAGTTGGGGAGACAGAACTGATTCTCATTTGCACTGGCTACACATGAATATACAAAGTACAAAATGCAGGATTCTCAAATGATTCAGTAGTATTCAGCTCATTCTTTCTCAAACACTGTTCCAAAGGGGAACAAAAATGGTTGCACTCAATGCATCCCCTGCTAAACATTGGGACTACCTTTGAAACTTTACAGGAAGTGAAACCAGCAAAGGAATATACCTCAGTAATGAGTGACCTATTTTGTGTGTGTGTGTGTGTTTTATTTTTATTTTTTTATTTAACCTTTATTTAACCAGGTAAGTTGACTAAGAACAATTTCTTATTTACAGCAACGACCTGGGAGCAATTAGGGTAAAGTGTCTTGCCCAAGGACACAACGACATTTGGCTCAGTCGGGAATCGAACTGGCAACCTTCTGACTACAAGTCTGACTCCCTACCCACTGAGCCATCTGCCCCCC
>JACXGM010010895.1:0-11767 GCA_016801145.1 Umbra pygmaea | reverse complement strand
AGAAAAGGTGATATTTTGGTTGTTCTCATGTGTTTGTGTATATGTGAATTTACTTTATTGTGTGTTCACAGCTGTGAGTGTGGTGGAGTTCCTCTTTGGATGAGGGGAAGCCCTGTTAGTGAAGGATTTCTGGGGCATAATGGCTGCTGACTGCTCAATGCCCTGGACGTGATTGACTGGCTGGGACACTAACACCCCAATCCGTCCTGTTAACAAGGGACACACACACAAAAAAGCACACACACCATCCAGGCACTCGCCACACTCATGCTGCACGCACACCACAAAACACCCTCACACACCTATCACATTTTCACACACACTGTATGGCCTTGGGTTGCTGTCTGTTCCAGTCTCTTCTAGTGTCGAACCTTCTCTTCCATTCTCTTTAGTTTTTTTCTGTTTTCTTGTCCTCTATTAATCTCTCTTGACTTTCTTCTCTACTTCTATCATCTTTGCTTGCCCTTCCTTTTCTTTACATTTTCATTTTCTATTTTCTATTTTCTACCTGTCTTTTCTTCTTGGTCCACCATCCCCTAATTTCCACTGTTTCTGTAGTTTAGCAGATTCTCTTTTATGTTAGTGATGTAAAATGTTTGTCTCTTTAAATAATCTTTCAGTTTTTTATTCTTCTTCTTCTTCTCACCCATTCGTTGTGTCTCCCCTTGTCCGTGTACATGACTCTGTCTTCATGCTGTGTGTATTAACCCTTTTAAAGAGTGAGTGTACAGCCGGATCCCATGTGGATACTGCCTTCAATGTTCTCGGTGGAGTTGTGTAAAGCTTCTGAGGCACTGGTCTGGTGCTTTCCACCCACACCTCCTGCTAGCCTAGTGAGGAGCAGACACTTGAGCTAGACTAGCAGACAAAAACTGAGATACACACACATATAAACATATTATAAATATAAGAACATACAAGAGACTGTTTCTCTCAATTGCATACAGGCGGCATGCTTCGTCTTTCTATGAAAGTATCAATATCTATACAAGGATTCAACAGTGTAAAAATGCTTTGAAAAAATGCCTTGAATTTCATAACTTTCATCTTACAGTCAATTTTCACAATGTTCACCGTGCCTTTAGAGCCCACACTCCCCCAAAACATCAGTGAGCCACCACCGTGCTTCACAGTGGGAGTGGTATTCTTTTCACAGTAGGCCTTGTTGACCCCTTTCCAAACATAGTGTTTATGGTTGTGACCATATACTGTAACTATATTTTGGTCTTGTGTGCGTAAATATTTTTTTTGGCAACTCGACAATGGAGCTAATTTTTGTTCAACTATTGTCATATTGTGCACCTTGGAACAACCACACCGTCTTTTTCCAGAGCAACCTGTATGTCTTTCGAGGTTACCTGTGCGTTTTGGCTGAAATCTTTCTTGGTCTACCTGATCTTGACTTGGTATCAATAGATCCCCAAATCTTCCACTTCTAATTAAGTGATTGCACAGTAATGACTAGCATGTGCAAGGCTTTGGATATCTTTTTATATTCTTTTCCATCTTTATGCAGTTCCAGTATCTTATTATTCAGGTCTTTTGACAGTTCTTTCTGCTCCCAATGGCTTTGTATTTAGCCTGCTCAGTGCATCCATGTGAGAGCTAACAAACTCATTGACTATTTATGCAAAGACACAAATTGCAATTTAAAAGCTTTAATTGTCATTTTAATCTGTGTGCATCACCTTATGTGTCTGTAAAAAGGCCAAGCATTCAATGGTATGTAAACTTTTGACCAGGGCCATTTGGGTGATTTCTATTATTTTAAATCCAGCTGACAAGATGAAGTCTGCTTTTCTGTCTGTGAGCAAGTAATTTAACGCTATTTGCTCCCAGGTCATTGCTGTAAATAACAATATGTTCTTAGTCAATTTACTTGGGTAAATAATCATAAAACTATTTAACTCTACTTCAAAGTACTCTTCTTAAGTGATACGATTGCATGCATCAGCAATGTTGTGAACTTTCATTGCAGAGGGTTGCATTTGTGTAGCTGAAGGCTTTTCATTCATATCAGCTGGGTATCTATATTGGGGATTGTTTCTGTGTCCTGATGGAAAGTCTACGTTGATCTGTGTTTGACTGGACTATTGGCATTGGATTGTTATTGTACTGATGAATAAAGCCTGCAGTGCATTTTACTTTCAGATTAGGAACAATATTGTGCATTAAAGCTACCATCTGTGATTTTCATAACTGTAAACCTATGTTTTAGGCCCCCATTTTAGTCCAGATGTGTAGTATATTGTTCATGTTATATGCACAATCCAAGTAGAATCATTGTCTTACTGTAGTTAGCTTAAATCCCTATGATGTTTCTCACTGCTATGGTAACCGTTTACTTACCTAGCATCAGACATGGAATCCCCACCAAAATGTGTGACGTATAATTTGCTAAAGTGGATGAAGTACAGTTGCCAGAACTGTCAATCAAACCAGAGCTGTACAGTGACGACTGATGCGTTTGCAGGGCGGGCTCAAGCTCTAGACACAATAGAACGAGAGAGAAAATATGAACCTACTGTAGACACCTCAGCGAAAGAAACAAAGGACCAAGTGGGGTGTTACGTCTAGATCAGCTACTCCACATCAATGCTCTGCTTTGCCAGAGTACTAGTGCAGAGCTGTCCAGTGATGATTACGTGCTATTGCACGCACCTGTGTTTTTTGTTCACCTGTTTTTTGTTATCATTAGTGGAGTATATAACTTTTAGAAGGCTGCTACATCTTAAAAGTGCATTCATTGTTTTTATGAAATGCCAAAGGATCTGAGACACAAAAAATTGTTAAAATTTATATACAGAATTGTCTGTCTGTCTGTCTGTCTGTCTGTCTGTCTGTCTGTCTGTCTGTCTGTCTGTCTGTCTGTCTGTCTGTCTGTCTGTCTGTCTGTCTGTCTGGGTGTATGTCTGTCTGTCTGTCTGGGTGTATGTCTGTCTGTCGGTCGGTCTGTCTGACTGCCTGTCTTTCTGTCTCTCTGTCTCTCGGTTTGTACATTCATGTTGAAATATTTATGGTATAATAGACTCTGTGGGACATTTGGAGTGTCACCCACTAGGTATTGATGGAGAAATTGCAGACCTGCTTAAAAAACGACTATGACCTCCATGTATCCCTTACTGTTCCAAATTATTTAGAATCAGAAGTCCCCTGTCCTAACTTTACTCATTAGAATGAGTAGTACCTATCCCTGTCCTATCTTTAGTCATTAGGATGAGTAGTCCATATCCCTGTCCTACCTTTAGACATTCAGATGAATAGTCCATATTCCTGTCCTACCATTAGATATTAAGATGAGTAGTCCCTATCCTTGTTCTATCTTTAGTCATTAGGATGAGTAGTACCTATCCCTGTCCTATCTTTAGTCATTAGGATGAGTAGTCCCTATCCTTGTCCTTCCTTTATACATTTGATTGACTAATCCCTATCTCTGTCCTACCATTAGACATTAGGATGAGTAGTCCCTATCCCTGTGCTATCTTTAGTAATCTGGATGAGTAGTCTCTATCTTTGTCCTTCCTTAGACATTAGGATGAGTAGTCCCTATACTTGTCTTGTCTTTAGTCAATAGGATGAGTAGTCTCTATCCCTGTCTTATCTTTAGTCCTTAGGATGAGTAGTCCCTATAACTGTCCAAACATTAGACATTAGGATGAGTATTCCCTATCCCTGTCCTATCTTTAGACATTTGGATGAGTAGTACCTATCTCTGTCCTACCATTAGATATTAGGACGAGTAGTCCCTATCCCTGTCCTAACTTTAGTGATTAGAATGATTAGTCCCTATCATTGTCCTTCCTTTAGACATTAGGATGATTAGTCCTTATCCCTGTCCTATCTTTACTCATTAGGATGAGTAGTCACTAACCCTGTCCTAACATTAGACATTCGGATGAGTAGTCCCTCTCCCAGTCAAATCTTTAGTCATTAGGATGCGTAGTCCCAATCCCTGTCCTACCTTTAGACATTAGGATGAGTAGTCCCTATCTCTGTCCTACCTTTAGTCATTAGGATGAGTGGTCCCTATTCCTGTCCTACCATTAGAAAATAGGATGAGTAGTCCTTATGCCTGTCCTACCATTATAAATTAGGATTAAAAGTCCCTATCCCTGTTCTACCTTTAGTCATTAGGATGAGTAGTCCCTATCCCTGTTCTACCATTAGACATTAGGATGAGTATTCCTTATCCCTGTTGTACCATTAGATATTTTGATGAATAGTCCTGATACCTGTCTTATCTTTAGTCATTAAGATGAGTGGTCCCTATCCCTGTCCTATCTTTCGTCATTGGTATGAGTAGTCCCTATCATTGGCCTACCATTAGACATTAAAATGAGTAGTTCATATCCCTTTCCTGTCTTTAGTCATTAGGATGAGTAGTCCCTATCTCTGTCCTACCTTTGTCATTAGGATCAATAGTCCCAATCCCTGTTCTACCAATAGACATTGGGATGAGTAGTCTTTATCCCTGTCCTACATTTAGTCATTGCGATGAGTAGTCCCTTTCCCTTTCCTACCAATAGACATTAGGATGAGTAGTCCATACCCCTGTCCTATATTTAGTCATTAGGATGAGAAGTCCATACCCCTGTCTTATATTTAGTCATTAGGATGAGTAGTCCCAGTCCTTGTCCTATATTTAGTCATTAGGATGAGTAGTCCCAGTCCCTGTCCTACCTTTAGTCATTAGGATGAGTAGTCCATACCCCTGTCCTATATTTAGTCATTAGGATGAGTAGTCCCAGTCCCTGTCATACCTTTAGTCATTAGGATGAGTAGTCCATACCCCTGTCTTATATTTAGTCATTAGGATTAGTAGTCCCAGTCCTTGTCCTATATTTAGTCATTAGGATGAGTAGTCCCAGTCCCTGTCCTACCTTTAGTCATTAGAATGAGTAGTCCATACCCCTGTCCTATATTTAGTCATTAGGATGAGTAGTCCCAGTCCCTGTCATACCTTTAGTCATTAGGATGAGTAGTCCATTTCCCTGTCCTACCAATAGACATTAGGATGAGTAGTCCCTATCCCTGTCCTACCTTTAGTCCTACCTTTAGTCATGAGGATGACTAAGCCCTATCCCTGTCCTACCAATGGTCATTAGGATCAGTAATCCATGTCCTAGCATTCAGTTCCTGAGCTGTAGATTGGATGCAGTGGAGATTTAGATGTTGCCTTGGCTGCAGTGAAACAGACCTGCAGTAAGCAAGCGAAGTCAGGAGAAGGGGTCTAAATCTCCCACCACTCCCATGCTCCGGAGCTGCAGGCTCACCTGGAAAAGGTGCAAAGCAGAACACACAGCATCAGTGGGAAAATCTTCCTTACTCCACTCTTTTTTTCTCCTGCCTCCACTGCCTTCAGCTCCTACACTGGATCACATTCATGTTCCTTTAAAGCCTGTTTCAACCTCAGCCATCTCTCCCCCCTCTTGCCCTCCCTTACTACCTCCTGTCTCCCCCCTCTCGCTCCTTTTCTCTCTCCCTTAAATCTCCCACATTTGTCTCTTGCTCTTAATTTTGCCTCGCTCACTTTGTCATTGTTAACCCACTTGAGGGAGGGGCAGCCCTGCCTTGCCTTCTATTACCTTAAGTCAGGAGTTCCCTGTCACACACGTAGAATAGAGCAGTGGGTACCAATGCCTTTGACAGTGTGTGTTGATTGGTTCAAAATGGTTGCTGCCTCTTGTAGGAGAGTGGAGGGGCTATTTTTAGATGAAGGGGTAGCTGGGTGAGAATGGCTGGTTGTGTGTAAAGAATACTGCAGTCTTGAAGGAAGATCCCCGTAACACATGCACACACACACATGCACTGGCATGCACACACGCTCACACCCAGCATTCCCTGTCGACTTCAGGGTAGTGTATGTTCCACGTACCCTCCCCTCCCATCTGCCCCCCCCCCCATCTTTCTCACTCGCTGTGCAAATGTCAGCACTCTCCCATTTATTTGCCAAGGCCCAGAGCACTGGTCTGCACATTCTGTTTACATCTGGCCCCTTACTCCTCACCTCCACCCTCCTCTCTCCACCCACTCACCTCCCTCTCACCTCACCTCCATTATTTCTAATTCCTCTTGTACATTCCTCTTGAATCCTTCTCTAATTTGAATCTCCCTCTCTCTTGCCGTCTTTCCGTCTCAGGTCGTAGTCCTCTGCAGTTAGCCGGGTGCGGTGAAGGTGGTACTGATCGGTAGCGTTCGAGTTCTCTCCATTTACAGTATATGCAAGCTGCCTGTCGTCATCTCTTCCTCACGACACCGAGCACCTTGTCTCTTTCTTTGCGTTGTCTGTTTCTTCCTCTCTCTCGCCCTCCCTTTCTCTCTATCTCCTTTTCTATCCTTCTATCTCTCTCACCATCTCTATCAATTCAATTTGAAGGTCTTCATTGGCATGGGACAGGGTATCTCGCTCGCTGTCATTCTGTCTCTATCTGATGACTCCTGTGGCTCACACCTGTGCATCAGTCATGGAACACAGCGGTTGCAGATGGTTTAGCGGGTGTATGTGTGTGTGCGAACTGGGAGAGATGCTCTTGTAATATGTTGTCCCACTTTACGGATTCTTAATCTCTCTCTCTCTCACACTCTCTCTCTTGTTGTCTCTTATCCAGTGAGTGACAGCTGTTTCAGGAATCTGGCAGAAGACCGCAGTGGAATCAACCTGAAAGATCTTGTCCACGACCCCTCCCTGTAAGTCCACATGCACACATACACACAATCACAGTCACACACCTATACACAATCACATACCAACATACACACACAGAGTCGTCCATCAATATTACCATTACTGATGCCATAATATTAAAGCACGTAAATTATGATTATCGATCTAGGATCAGTTTTGACTTTCATAACATAAAAGTAAGAAGCTTAAATGGAAAGTGGGTTTCTTCTATAGACATAAATCCTGCTTTTCTCTGGCTAGCAGAAAGCAATTTTTTCAGTCAATCTCTGTTTAAAATTGTTGGTTATAATACAAGATCATTGGGTTGGTAAAAGTGATAGGTTGTGCTTTTTCCAACCGTATATCTGAGAAATTCTCCCAAATGACATTCTCAGGGAACTAATTTGAAAACATGAATTACATTATATGTCTACATATTTCAATTAATTTACGTTTCAGCTCATGTTTTACTATTAGGCTATACATATTTTTTTACGTTACACCTTCATGTTTCTTTGTGTCGGATTAATGCGAGGATTCATGCAATCACAGAACATTCCAGATATTCCATACATTCCATAGCAATTCAAACTATAATCTTATGTTCACGGTTAAGGTTAGGGTTAAGGTTGGGCATGACATTACTAAGGATTAAGGTTAGGGATGACATTACTAAAGTTAAGGTTAGAATTAATTTTAGAGTTAACATTAAAAAACATACACTTGCTTGTTTAGAGAAACCTGCATTACGCTGGAATGGAGAAGAAAAAAACAAAGTTTCCATCTGGATGTGAACTCACGAACACTGGAGTGAGAGTCGTGAACTTAGACTCACATCCACCATCCTCGAACCCTGCCCCAGCAAACATGGCTAATAAATGGCTACTGTATTTAACACTGACTACAGTCATTATCAGTTAAAGTGCTTCATACATTCATATTTCACATAATTGCTCTTCTCAGACGTTCATTTTTCATGTAATTGTGTTTTACATTTTAGGATCCTCCAAATGTACTTCATGAGATTTAAGTCTGTTTTTTTAAAGCTAAGTTATTGTCTCTTTCCTGATACTGCTCAAATACCCACGGGAACTGCTCAAAGTCTCATGGGAAGAAAGTGCAGAACACAAATCCGTGAATGAAGTTGATATTGGTAATCGTATTGAGTAGTTTTATTTCAGGAGAATGTTGATAATGGCGAGGATGATGAACAACTTTATCTTTATGGTTACCATCTTTATGGGAATCCTTTTTTTGTTTACCATCACTATGGTTACCATCACTAGGGTTCTTATCATTATTTAGGATGTGATTTAGGATATTACTCATCTTGGTTTGGTAATGTGCCTTAGATATATACTGACTCTTATGCGTATATATAGGCAAGTATGTATGTATGCATGCATGTATGGACGTATGGATGTATGGACGTATGGATGTATGGACGTATGGACGTATGGACGTATGGACATATGGATGTATGGATGTATGGATGTATGGACGTATGGATGTATGGATGTATATACGTATGGATGTATGGATGTAAGTAAGTAAATGCAGACATATGCAGGCACAACGTATGTACAGTATGCAAGTACAGTCCGAGAAAGTTGTATGAGTATATGTTGTTTGTTTTTTATCTTTTCTTGTTTTGTATAATTCAAATTTCGTGTAATATAGATTTGTTTATTTTTGACAGATGGAAAATTTGATTTTTTTTTTAAATGTGTGAAGGGGGGTCTGAAATAAGCTGAAGCTTTTGACCATACCCTTTGGTTATGACCAATAAACTTATTCATTCATTCATTCATTCATTCATTCAATCTTGAGTCTAGTAAAAAATAAATAAATGATGTGCATAAATTTGTATGACTATAAACAACCAACCACAGTATTTCCATGCTTTGGGAGAGTGGCAGCGAGATGTTCTCCAAGAATACCAGGAATCGCGTCAACGCTGCATAGTACTTTTGTCTTGCAGCAACTTTGTCAAAACAAAACTGCACAGAGATTTATAAAAATAGTATCCACATGTTCATCTGAATATGGGCAAGTAGGACAAAAACTGTCACTTTAACAATGGTTACTCGCTTAGATATTTATACTGTATGATGTTGTCCTTGGGGCAATTTAGAATAGCCATGGATTTCTATACTGATTAATGTTTCCATTACTTGAGTAAAATGGGTGGTGTATATATTGTATATATAATTGCAAATGCTTAGATGTAGGTATGAATTTTTGATACTGATTAATGTATTTCCATTAGTTGAATAAAATGGGTGGTGTATATATTGCATATAATTGCAAATGCTTAGATGTATTGATCCATTTTTTCTCTGTTATTCGTGTTGTGATATGCACGCTTGTGAATGAGAAGTAGGTATCAATGCATTTCCCATGGTTAAATACAATTTAATAAAAAAAGAAAAGAAAAGTGGACAAACAGACTTACGCCTGGACACTATATTGAGCCACGTAATTCACCATAAAAAGCTGTTCTGTAGTATGGTGTATTAGCGGTTAACGCTCTGCCGTGACTTTGGCTCTGTAATAGCACAGCCTTGTTTGTGGTCTGTGCCATGTCTTATTGGTTACACTTTCTTGGGGCATGCTGAATAAGCTACTGAAGCACTGATGCCACTAGCTATCTACACTTTCCACCGGGCTGTCCCACTCTTTAATTAACATGTGTGGAGGAGGATTAACACTTAGGACTTTTATACCATCCACATTAACTACTCCCAAAGCAGCAGTTACTCTTCCTGGGGTCAAAACATAGAACATGACACATTCTAGGACATCTTCAGACAGCGCAACGACAACTACATGTTAAGACCAACATACATTTAGACTAGATGAACAAACTATGTACATTTAAAATTACAATGCATGAATAGTCTTGCTCAATGCATAGTCTAATCCATGCATTAGTTACGGTATGATAAAATTACATAAACACAGGAAAATCACATAAATATCCATGTATGCAGCGTAAAGATACATATGCATACACTACATAGCCAAAGTATGTGGACACCCCTACTAATTGTGGAGGAGGGATAATGGTCTGGGGCTGTTTTTCTGGGTTTGGGACAGGCCACTTATTCAATGGACTGGTCATTTTATTGCTACAGGATACAAAGACATTTTAAACTATTGTGTGCTTCCATCTTTGTAGCAACAGTTTGGGGAAGGCTTTTTCCTGTTCCAGCACACTGTAAAAGAAATCTGTGAAAAAAACAGTAAAACGTACTGTACTTTTTTTATTATTTTACGGACATTACCTTCAATAACAGAAAATACTTTTTAAACACAGTAGATGTCTGTTAAAAGTAATATCAGATCTGTGTATTTAACAGACATTTACTGTGTTCACAAAGTATTTTCCTTTATTGTCTTGAAGGAAATGTCCGTAAAATAATAGAAAAAGTACTGGCAGCAAATTACCAGGACTTTTTATGTTTTTTTCACAGATTTCTTTTACAGAGCATAGACAGGTTTGGTGTGGAGGTACTCAAGTGGCCTGCACAGAGCCCTGATCTCAACCAAATTGAACACCTTTGGGATGAATTGGAATGCTGATTACGATCAAGGTCTTCTATTCTCAAATGTGCGTGACCTCACAATTGCTATTTTGGCTGAATGGGCATAAAAAGACACACTACAAAATCTTGTGGAAAGCCTTCCCAGAAGAGTGGCAGCTGTTGAAGCTGCAAAGGTGGGGGCCAATTCCATATTAATGCCCATGGTTTTGGAGTGGGATGTGCAACAATGTCATATGGGTGAGACGGTAAGTGTCCATATACTATTGAATATATAGTGTACCTACACACAGTACAAACAGGGATAGAGCCACACTCAGCCCAACAGACTCATTACACACATTCTGCCAATAGGACACACATTCTTTAAACTCTTTGAACACATTCTTGTCAATGTCATTGTGCACACTATCCAATCAATCCACTAAATCATGAATGCCAAGTAAACCACTAACTCATCATGAATGTCAATATACCCACTAACTCATCATGAATGTCAAATGATCAGTCCAATAATTTTCATGAATTTCAATCAATCAATCAATTTAAATGTATTTATAAAGCCCTTCTTACAACAGCAGTTGTCACAATGTTCTTTGACAGACACCCGGCCCGAGAACCCCAAGCGCAAGCAACACAAGTGGTGGCTAGGAAAAACTCCCTAGGTCCCACCTAGGAAGAAACCTAGAGAGAGGCCAGACTCAAGGGGGTGGCCAGTCCTCTTCTGGCTGTACCGGGTGACATCAACCCACTAAGTCATCATGATTGTCAATCAGTACAATAATTTATCATGAATGCCAATCTACCCACTAAGTCATCATGAATGTCAATCAATCCACTAAGTCATCATGAATGTCAATCAACCTATTAAGTCATCATAAATGTCAATCAACCCACTAAGTCACCATGAATGTCAATCAACCCACTAAGACATCATGAATGTCAATCAACCCACTAAGTCATTATGAATGTCAATCAACCCACTAAGTCATCATGAATGTCAATCAACCCACTAAGTCATCATGAATGTCAATCAACCATGAATGTCAATCAACCCACTAAGTCATAATGAATGTCAATCAACCCACTAAGTCACCATGAATGTCAATCAACCCACTAAGACATGAATGTCAATCAACCCACTAAGTCATCATGAATGTCAATCAACCATGAATGTCAATCAACCCACTAAGTCATAATGAATGTCAATCAACCCACTAAGTCATAATGAATGTCAATCAACCCACTAAGACATCATGAATGCCCTCCCTGTTGATCTTGAAGCATTGTTTGTAAGACAGAAATACAGCCCACACAAGAACATGTAGGGGAGAAAGACAGAGATTTTAGATTTTCATTCATATCTTTGTTGACCCACCCAACCCTTCATGAAAACCAAGAAAAAAAATACATTTTTTACATATAGGAATACATACAACTTTTAACTTTTCTCGGATACTATTTATATTTATTTATGTATTATTGTGTGTCTAATATAGACAACCACATTGCAGCACCTCTTCAAAATCCTTAAAAGGCTAAAAAAAAGAGTAAAAAA
>JACXGM010010894.1:0-25694 GCA_016801145.1 Umbra pygmaea | reverse complement strand
ATTGATACTGTGGTCTATTTAAGAAATCCGAGAACGTGCACTTATCCAGAATATCTACATCTGGCTTGACATAGCTTTACCTTTTCATCCTGGCTAAGCAAACGTGCAACCGATTAAGCCGCGATGAGCAGATCACACTAAGTCAAGCTGCGCTTTCTCAGTTATCCTGGATTTCTTTATTCTACTTTTGTGCAATACCCCCCTGGAATCAGAACAACACCTTTGTCAAAGCTATCCTATACAAAGATGTGGCTTGTTGGAACTACTAAAAAATTTGATGCAAAAAATTGAAGTTTTTTAGTAGGTAGAGATGGCTGTTTTTTCAGTGGGACTTTAGATTTTATCATGGAGTATAAACATCAGACTTGACACACAGGTAAGCATATCAGACACAATCAGGTTGAGAGCACAAAAGTCTGAGGCCACCGTCCCTCCCTCTCCGTTCACTGTCAGCCATAGGACGTAGAAATTGGTGAGAAGACCAAAGATGAGATTGATGGAGTTGGCACCAGTGTAAAGTACATCATGGAGATATAGGAGGTTTTCAGGAGACTCAGTAGAATTGCTGTCTTCGGAAATGTTCATCTTTTCTTTGTTGGTGACATCTATGGATATACAGAAGAAGTCTTCTTGGAATGGTTTTAGGCCATTTTTAGGCCCTTTAAAACTTGAATGCCCATAACATTTTTCTTAACATTAAATATAAAGGTATAAAATGCTTAAATACTAATCTCTCCATGATGTGTGTTTCTTAAGGCTCGTGAGGACCTGTTTATTAGGACTGTGTCTTTCTCTGTCATCAAGGTTGTCTATGTCTGTTGGATTGTTACTTGAACATATGGCTCTGCATTGATTAGCTACTGTATGGTAGTTTTGCTTAATGACAGGCAGCCTGTGACTGGGGGTCCAAGAAGGTATAAGACCAGACATGTTGTTGTAATGTATGGAAGCCCATAAGGGACTAAATTCAAATGATAATGCAATTTCAGAAATGCATTATCATTTTCAATATATGTAAGTGTTATTTAACACAATATTCAAATTAAAATGCAATTCTCGAATTGCATTTGAATTTTCACATAATCATATGGGCATTCTATGACAATATTAAAATTGAAATGGAATAACCATTTGCCATTTCATTTTCAAAGACGTACCCCGCTTTACAAAGGACTATATTCAAATGTTAATGAAAATGTGAAAATTAAAATGCAATATAAACAATGTAGCCTAATTTCCCATTTGTGCAAGCATTATTTAAGTCTCAATCAAAATTAAAATGCGGGTCTTCAGTTTAAACATATCTTCCTTGTTTGTTGACAAGCTGGCACGCTACAGATGTCTCCGGGTTTGTCTGTCACCGGGTCATGGCTAGAAGGGATACAGCTCATGTTAAAATGTCATATTCGCACACCAGACTGACCCAGGATTTCCACTAACTGCGGAACGGCTGCAGATCGGCTCCGCTGCGTGTCGGCTCCGTGCTCCGCCATCATTCAATACCCACCAGGTCCGTATTGGTTCCGGAACGGATGACAGTGACTATACGAGGACCCTCGCGAATTCACGTATGATCGCGCGATATAACAGCATATATACTGTACTGAGTTTCTGCGGAGCTCTCCGGCATCCAGCAGAAATAGAAGCTCTGCGTATCTTCTCCGCAGGGCTGCGGATCGCCGGAGCTAGGACGGAGTCGGAACGCAGCCGTTCCGCAGTCAGTGAAAATACAAACATTGATTCTAATGGAAACCTATTGACTCCGCCGCCGTTCCGGAGCGGATCCGCAGCCGTTCCGCAGTCAGTGAAAATACAAACATTGACTTTAATGGAAACCTATTAACTCCGCCGTCGTTCCAGAGCGGATCCGCAGCCGTTCCGCAGTTGGTGGAAATTGACGGTTAGAAATTGACGGTTAGACGGTTAAGCTAGCCAACTACGATTGTAGCTAATTCGTTTTTTAAATGGCAAAACCAGATAGGTGATATCTAGTAGTAAAATAATGTTGTTGTACAGTACGATGTGTGAGCGGTGTAAATTGTGACTTAATAACGTTACCCTCTCGTACTGGATGCATAGAACACAGAGTAGTGCTGTATGTGCTATCGCCGGCGGCAACTAGTAACGTGACTTATTTAAATTCAGACCGTAACTATTTCATAGGATAAATTAAATGCTACAATACTATTGCTGGAAAGCACCTAGATGCATGTTCATCAATAGGCATTGAAGCGTCTTATTATTTATGTATTACAGGGACAGTGCATATTAATAAACATTGCTGTCAATTTCTGTCCCTCCCGCTTGCTGGAGCAGTGCTGTGCTTTGGTTTATTTTTATTAAGGCAGTGCAAAAATACAAGTAATTAACAATTTTAAAAACAAATTAGCAAAACAGTAATATCATACGGTACATGACAATGTACAGGTAGTTACAGGTATTCAAATCAACATAATGACAAGGGTGCCCAAATTTATGCACCTGTCTAATTTCGTTTTGATTCATATTGCAAATGTTCTGTTAATCCAATAAACCTCATTTCACTTATGAAATATTACAGTGTTCTTTAGTTATTTGATTAATCAAAATGAAATTGTCAATCCAAACACCCAATTATTTATAAATGAAAATCATGGAAATTGTCAGGAGTGCCTAAACTTTTGCATACGACTGTAAGTGGCAAGGGCCTTGATAATGTAATTCTGTGTCTTACAGGGTAACGGAGAAATCTCTGGCTTTTTCTCTTGGGACTGGATGTGATTGATACTATAAAGGTGCATTTTTTTGTGGAATCCTATTTGACGAGTACATGAACAAGTTGAAGAAAGTTTCCTTTGTTAAAAGACTACTTTCACTATGACTCCTGAATGCCACATTTAGCCTGGCCATAATATGTTTTTTGTTTGATTTTGTCCACTGGAAGAGCAAAAAAATTGCACGTACTGTAGGAGGGCCTATGTCTTCACACAAAGGGGCATCCTAGAGGGCACATAACAACTTTTCCATTGAAACGGTGCCAGCTCTTGATATTCCTAGTGAGGTTATTTAGACATACCTGTTAGCAGGATTAAAAGTGAATGAAATTGCAGAGCTTTATGGAGTGTGTCAGAAAACCATCCATCGTAGGATGCAACAACAAGGATTGAGGTAACGTTAAGCATGTACATCACAGTCAAACAACATTTTTGTAAGGTAGCTGTGAATACCAGTGTAAACTCTCCCAATCTTAATGGGACTCATTGGTTTAACGTTAGCTAACCTGAGTTTTACCTCATCACAAGGCGTATCTAAGTTGTTATCATTAACTTTTGGTTAACATTACTCTAATGTTAGCTGCCTAGATTTATTTTGTAGGAAAAGAGAAACAAACGAATTTTTTTAACACAAGTGTTAATAATACATTTGCAGCATTTTTTTCTAACATGGGGACACCAGGTGGGGCGATCGCCTGCCCACCAGTGAGTTCACCACTGCTATTACGTTAGTACTGTATCAGCTCTGTCACAAACAGTATTCTACTACAGAGAGCAAAGCACTGCTCCAGAGGCTAACAAGCATTAACCCTGTCATTAAGAAAACTCAGAGGAAGTTAAGTCAATGGCTACAACAGGATTTGTCTTTAAAGCGTAGAATCTTGATTTCCAAGGCTGAAGGAATCGCTAGACTAAGGTATGCTGCTCTTCCTTTACATCTTGACAGTATTTTAGGCAGAGAAATAGACCAGATTCATTTGAATTTTCTTTGGAAAAACCAAACGCACTACATTAGAAAATCTGTTGTAATGAACACTTATGAGTGTGGAAGCCTTAACTTTTTAGACTTCTCTACTTTAAACAATACATTTAAAATCAATTGGTTGAAGCACTTTTTAAAAAGACCCACCTCTATGTAGAACTCTATTCCCCATCATGTTTCTACCTCTTTTGGTGGCCTCTGCTTTTCATATGGCAGGCTTTTTTGTGATGGTCATTAATTTATAAGCACACTTTTTCCCCACACAGATATTATATATGGAATACTCAAGACATATTGTAAAAAAACATGTCATTATTTTTAGAATATTGGTTCCGAAATAATATACTTCTGGTGAGTCAACTTGTGAATGCGGAGGTCTTTCTTCTGAGTTATGAGGAGTTGTTCTCACTTGAGAAGATCCATGTCAGTCCTAAGGATTTTGCAATTGTTATGGATGCCATCCCCTCGGTTTTTGTACTGTTATTTAGGAATGTGTTAAGAACTGACCCTCAGAACCTACCCACTGTCAGTACACCTGTTGACTCACCAGTTTGAATTCTGTTCCTTAAAATAACAATAGACTAACACGTGCCTTTTTTCAACATGATGTATCTACTCCCAGTGTCATTCCCTATTGGAACCGTTTTGTAGGAAAAAAGTCTGGATGTTGCCACAAACATACTTATTATTTAACAAAGTCAAATAAGTTTTCTTTAAGATTATCCATATATACAAAACTGCAAGTCACTACATGAGGAAGGTTAAAAAGTATATACTTTTTAGTTGTTTCTTCTGCGACGAACACCCAGAGACAGTGGTTCATCTGTTCTGACATTGTACTAATGCTAACAAACTTTTGCTAAATCTATCTAAATTTGTGATTAAAAATATATACAGGGACTTTATACTTGTGTGGAAAGATGTATTATTTGGTTTCTTTTCATTTGATGGAAGTAACAAAAGTAAATTTAATGTAATACATTTTGTTTTATTACTTCATACTCAAAAATGTAAATTTAGTAAGAAAACACTGCTTTCTTTTCTTACAAAATAAATTGAACAGTGCTTTAAAACAATAAAATAGTCTACCAACAAAAAAGCTCTTAAAATGATAAATGTGTGTTTGTCCCTTAATGTCTTTGTTTAAAAGGTCTGTACCACCAAGCCTTTTTGACTATTTTATTTCATCTGTTTAGAATTGTTGTCATTGTCATATATGTACATATGATATTACTGTTTTTTTGCTAATTTGTTTGTAACATTATCCATAAGTACATCAGTGTACAGCACTACTCCGTGTTTTAGAAGCCTATGCATCCAGTACCAGAGGGTATTCACGTTATCAAGTCACTGTTTACAACGCTCTCACATCGTACTGTACAAAACCATTATTTGACATAATTTTGAACTAGCTAGCTCCCATCTGGTTTTGCCATTTAAGTCTGGTGTGCGAATATGACATTTTAACGTGAAGTGTATCCCTTCTAGCCATGACCCGGTGACAGACAAACCCAGAGACATCTGTAGCGGGCCAGCTTGTCACCAAACAAGGAAGTTACGTTTAAACTGAAGACCCGCCTTGATGAGTGGTCTGACAGATTGCATTTTCATGATCTAGTTTTGTCCCTAATAGAGCGTGGTGACTTAAAAAAATTAAATAGCAATTCACCGGGGGCGCTGTTTAGCTTAATGCATTTTAATATTGTTCACTGTACAGCACAGTGAACTTTAAAAATGAAATGTCAAATGCCGTTTTCATTTCTATTTTCAAATTGTTAGAAAGTGCATTTTAATTTTAATTTAGACTTAAATAATGCTTGCATAAATGGGAAATGGGACTACATTGTTTATATTGGATTTTAATTTTCACATTTTCATAAACATTTGAATATAGTCCTTGTAAAGCGGGGTATGTCTTTGAAAATGAAATGTCAAATGGTTATTCCATTTCAATTTTAATATTGTCATAGAATGCCCATATGATTATGTGAAAATTAAAATGCAATTGGATTATTGCATTTTAATTTGAATATTGTCTCAAATAACACTTACATATTTGAAAATGATAATGCATTTCTGAAATTGCATTATCATTTGAATTTAGTCCCTTATGGGCTTCCATAGTAATGCGTAGCTCCAGAATGAGTTTGCATTTGTTGTGAAACCTGTTCAGATTTTCTGTGTGTGCAACTAAATTAGCCAACTCATTATCTTTGTCTGAATGGTCAAACTGAGAGGTAAACTTTAGTGCGTTTTGGCTCCCTTAAGGGGTACAATTTGTTAGTTTTTTCACGCTCTCTACAATTTCCATGAAAATAATAAAAATAATTTAAACATTCTTTAAAGTAGCATAAAGACTAAATTCCTTTGCCTTCTCCTAAAACTATAAAATTAACTTTTTAAGAAATCTGTAGAGAAGCCCATGGTTGTTAAAGCCATGGCATAACAACCAACACATTCTGCCAGACTTACAATAATGAGTTACCTTCCTAGGCCTCAGTAATAATCTTGTTAAGAAGGTAAGCATGGTCCAAAAGGATGTCCAAATCTTTGCATGTGTCTATTTATTTTGAATCTTTTATGTCTGCAAGTAAACCATAATCCTGTATTAAATGTTGCAAATTGGTGGCATGTTTTATTGTAGTATGTGGAGGTCAGGACAACATCTATTACATAAGGGGCCCTATTTTAATGATCTAAGCTCATGGCGTGAAACGCATGGCGCAAGTGCGCTTTGGGCGTGTCCAAAATATTTTGACAGCGGGTTAAAGGTTCCATGCGCCGGGCACATGGTCTAAAAGTATGGAGGACCAAGTTTGACAAAATAAGAAATAAATAATTCAATAAATAAATGCTCAAAAAATAAGCATACAATTAATTGCACAATAAATACAGTAAATAAATAAATCTAGGCCCCAATTTTTTTTTTTGCCAAAAAATTGCAAAAAATATTGTAGGTTCTACATACAGAACAATAGAACACAAAACAAGAACAAAACCCTCAAACACAAGAATTGTCCATGTACAGTAAATAACAACACCTAACCTGGTTTGTCGGAGCAGTCCTGTCACAGACCAAATTTTGGTACAGGAACACAAGTTAAAAGATTATTTACAATAAATAGCTCTCACGCTGACAATATTCAAAAGCTATTGTGTTGTAGGCAGTAACTGTGTCAGAGCTTTGCCTAAAAACAGCTGGTATATTCATGAGCTTGGGTAGGTAAACTTAGTGGTCAATGTTGATCATGTGACCTTGTCCCAAATGAATCACTCATGTCCGTATAGACTGTCATGCAGGGTTCTGGTCTAAAGTAGCACACTAGATAGAGAACAAACTGGCATTTGGGACAATGAAACCAACTGAATTTACATGACCTGTAAGGGCAGGATGGAGATGGGAGAGATTGTAATATAATTTAAAACTATGGAATACAATTCTACCAGAAGATTAAACATTTCAACTATCCATTAGTGGATTTACACTCTAGGGCCAAAGGACTTAACTTCCTTTGACCAATCTCTACAGTGTCTTCTCTCATCTGCTCTTCTTTTGCTGGCTGTGGAATATACTTAATCAAAGTTTAGGAAATATGTTAACATCAACTTGCAGGTGATAAAAGGACTGGGTTGAGGAAGTTGAGGGGTGAGAGAAATCAAGACATGCAATCCTGTTACACAGAACCCCCCCCCAAATATATAAACACACATGGCGCAATCAAAGTGCATGATTGACCTTGTAACTTATGTTCTCACTGTTGGTTCCCCATTGTCAAAGCATGTATTACTGCGTGGTAGAGAAGTGGACACTCCCAGTGTTAACTCTTCATTAAAAGCAACATAGAGCTGGTACTGTAGGCTGCTCTTAACCCCTGGATAAACCTGGACCAGTACATAAACATGTTACACATAACCTGTTACAGTCCTTTATTACAGAAAAAAAATTACTCATTAGGATAGAAAGATGTTATGTCAGTCAAAGTTTAATGTGAAAGACAAAAAGACAGCCTTTTTATTAAGATTATCATAGCAAGATTATCATAGCATAAACAACTACAGATCAGTTTGATTATAAAATAACAAGTTAGCATATTAAATAATCTCGTATTTGTTTCATTGCTAAGTAATAAAAGGTACAGTAAGTAATTAGCGTTTTGGTCCCGAGCAAAGCAATCAAAAATAAATACATTAATTACAAAAGGAAAAAAATTAACACAGCAAATGTGATTTGTACATTGTATTATAGTTGGCAATGTCTGCCAGAATGTCTCTGAAACTAGTCTTCCCTCCTTATACACACAAACTGACACAGTTTTGGAATGTTAGTTACATCATAGGCCCATTTTAACCCTACATTCACTTTAACATCTAATGAATGGCTGACAGAAGTGTGACCGGTATTCAGTGCAATTCTCAGGCGGACTGCGGCTCGTAGGTGTGGAAGTGGATCCCTTTGGAGCAGGTGACCTTCATTACAACTCCGTTCAGATTGGTATCTGTTATCAGACGCAGAATTCCCTCAGCTATCAGAGCAGGCCTGTAGACAGAGTGCAAGATAGTTAAGTAGCGCAATGAATTGTTACATTTTTAAACAATATCCAAGTTGGATTATACTCAAACGTTCAAAATCAGGCTAAAGCTGAAATATGATCAAAGTCATTTCCCAATGTTCCGGTCTTACACTGTGACAAGATCAAATAATTGAAATGACTGCAATATTCTTAGAGCAGAGTTGTGTCTAGCCAACACACTTATCAAATCCCTTATCCAATTTGGAAAAGTTGTTGAAAAGATACAGTAGAGATGAGCAGCAGATGCAAAAATCTAATGATTCAATTGAAGAACATTTTAATATAAAGCAGTTATGGCACAATTACAGGGAATAAGTTCATAATTTTGTGAAAATTATAAATCCGTTATACTGTGAAATTTCTGAATAGTATTAGATTCTCTCTCTGTTACCCATCTTTACAAGATGGTAGAACATGCCCAACTAATACTGATGAATAGCTGTGAGTGACAGATCATTTGTCATGGCAATTAACAGAGCAATAATCAATAAAATGTGTAGTAAGATATGTATCACTGATACCAAAAACAGGAAATATTCAATAATGTGAGAAGAATCTTACTCAGGATCACCACTTAAAATATATTAAATGTCTCGAAGTGTTGTTACGGTTCTATAAATTTTACCCCATGTTGTTTGGTATTACCTGAAAGCTATGGTTCATGTGAAAATTATTCAGTAAAGACAAAGCTATGCTGGGATTGTGAAATTATACAATTATACAAGAAATTGGTTCACTGAAAAGGCAATTTTTTCTTTGGAACATGGGGCTGGCTGTGTTCATTTGAATAGAGAAGGCAGGAATATGGCCGACAGTGGTAAAATTAAGAATATGGGATGTCTTTTGAAATGTAAAGCTAACGTGACCAAATGGAGAACAATACACAATTCACTCAGTGAGAGGTGGGAGAGATTAACATACAGAAATGCCCAGACAAGCCGTCGCCATGCAACCGCTACATTTGTCTTAGCCATTGGTAAGAATTAAACTAAGGCTATCTTTTTGGGCCAATAGGAAAATGAGTATTGAGTTCTTTTGATGAAGTCATTTTCTCTAGAAATTTGTATGCCATTCTTTGGGAGATTTATCATGATAAACCTTCGTTTTAGAAATTAAAGTCTGTGCTCCTACATTTTCACCAGACTCCGAGTTCATTATTTGATGACTAAATGCATTCATATACAACAGTAAAAACAATAACATCCAATTCAGACTTGGCAATCTCATGGGTTGGTTTCATAAAGGCACCTGAAAACATCAAACTTGCATTGAAAACACTACTCAAATACAAGTTCAGCAGTCTGAATAATCAAGTAGTTGAGGGGCATTTGAGAAAAGTAAATTTCAACCAACCAGCCACAAATTCTCTCTTCCAAATGTATTTCTGGCATACTTCCCGTACTAATCACTTAAAATGTAGTTCAAACGAAGCTGATTGGAGCAGGTGTTACAATTGGGGCCCAACTGTAGGCGTATTTGGCACTTTCAGACTGATATCTGTCTAATGACTGAATGCAAGCCTGCGGTCTCAGACAGCATTGGGAGGCTATGTATCTGTAGTTACAAATGATTACAGCTCCAAACCATAAACAGCAAGCATAATTCTGGACCAGGCTCCACGCTGCTCGTCCTTCCTCTAGGTTCCACTGTCTGTTAATAAAGCATACAAACACCAGGGGCAAAAATGCTGCCGTAATCATATCCGATGTCGTCCAAAGCACTCAGAATAGTGAGAGGTAAAAAATGCAGATTTTTTTTCTGTCCAGATAAGGCAGAGAATAATGACAGCCAGAAAACCTAAAAGTTCCCACAAAGAGCTAATGGAGGAAATGTGTTATCTATATGCTGTAAATGCAAGGCTAGTTGCAGCCTGTTCAATCTTGAATTTGTGAAGGTTGCTAGCATGGTGCCCTTATCTGAGACCCAGTACTGTAGCTCATATCTCTGCATTTCATTTCTGATCAATCTGTCTCAAATTAAAACAACCAAACAACAAACGCAAAACACTACAGATATTGAAAAACATTCCGGAAACAATATGATAGTTTAATGAGGCCGACAGGTAATTTATTAATACAGGGTTACTGAAATCAGGAATTTGTTTGACAAATAGGAATATGCTAGAAAGATTAAGTTTAAATACATTTTATGGGTATTAGCGTACACTAAATTAAAACTGTCCCCTGGTTAGGCTTAGCACATAAATACCCATTCAGGGTAACAAGCCATAAAGAACAAACAAGATCACTGTAACCGTGGTTACCAGCTGCTACGCTACGTCGGGCTGCCCATTAGTGAGTTTTACAAATTTAAACCCTGTGCACTTATATCAAAAGATCACCTAATACCATGATAATTAGCAAACAAGTGATCCAAAGTTATTTCAGCAACTCAACAATATGCCCACAAAGATTATGTAAAAAAATGTAATCAAACAGTTCCCTGGGTTTTCCTCAGGATGTGAAGCCCATGTCTGGACTTGCAGTGTAGCTGAAAAGAGTGACTGAATGTATTGCTCATCAGTGAAGCCTGAGTGACATTCAATTGGCTTTAAAAATGTACCCAACAGGTAGGTAGACTAGACTGGAATTTAACAGTTATGAAATGTTTGAGGTCTGTTCAATAAACACAACTGTAATTTTTTGAAATGGGTTAATATGTTGTGGTAAAACTGAGTGGATCTGGCTTTGAGGGCTACTGTTAAATAGAACTGCGTTAATGTTGTGTGTGTGTGTGTGTGTGTGTGTGTGTGTGTGTGTGTGTGTGTGTGTGTGTGTGTGTGTGTGTATATATAACTGCATTAATCTGGTTGTCATTAAGAACACTGATTTTTCTAGTGTATTCATTTCATGAAGTTAAGGTGCACTGCCAGCAAAATAATATTTTTGGTAATACTCAGTAGTACCACATTTAGTAACACACTCAGCAGAGCAATATATATTCGATATCGATAAAGATCATGATATACACTGAGAAGTGGAACTTCAGTCATTTAGTGCTTAAGTACTTTAGAAAATCTTTGGAAATATTTTGCAAATATTTTGCAAATATTTTAGTGCAACGCAGTTGGTTAATGTAATGCAGTGTTTTCAGGTACATGCAGGTTAGGGACTACAGATGGAAATGAGCATCTATGCTATAATCTGGCTCATTTACAGTCTGTGTAAGATTGTTCATTAATGTGCAAGGTCCCAAGTAAATAAATAAATAAACAAACAAACAATGTCAAATTAGCTAAAGTTAGGTAAAGGCAGAAAGATAACACTTGTAATGTTTTATAGGATGAGTAGAATAAATAGCCGCTTTCTGACCGCAGGGATTTTTGCAGTTCCTAGAACATAGCGTTCCTATAACCCTTTTTTCCTTGTATTCCGACAGGAATAATTTGGGGATTATTTAGTCCCTCACACCACACTTCCTATAACCATTTTAGCTCCTACTCCAGAGCAGGGTCTTTCCTTTTTCCTAAGTCTACGTTGATTGGTTCAACTTATAAATTACACCGGTCACTTCGTTTGTCTGTTGCGTATAATGCTACATATTATGCTGGACCTTCGTCTTTTGTGTTTCTGTGTTAAGTAGCTAACTCCAGCCTAGTTTTAAACGCCGCGGTTCGAACTCCGTTATTAGGACATTATCAACGCAACATTCTTTTCATAAAATTGTATTGGATGTCGTTTTCAGCCTCGTAATCTGAACGAACAGCAAGCCGCTAAAGGAACCCAGCACTACTTGGCCTGAAAACAACCAGGGCCCGGTTCCCCAAAACGTTCTTATCGCTAAGTAGTTCTTAGCCTAATAGGTTTCCTATTAGGCTAAGAACTACTTAGCGATAAGAACGTTTTGGGGAACCGGGCCCAGATCATCCGTATACATATGATTTACACACTTCTCCAATCATACACCCAGTGTTACAAACAAACTGAAATGTTGTTGTATGTGGCGCTACGCCAAAAAGTCTAGTGACGACGCTAGAAAAGCCTGTTGCGGTGCTTGCGTCACTCCCTTATCCCTCCTACCAGTTCATTTGGCCACTTGACCAATGTGAATGCAAACAGCAAAACCGGTTTTGGGGTAGAGTAGTTAGTAGAACTGTTTAGAAGTGGACTGTCCCTATAACTAATTTCCTGTAACTACTTGGTCGGAAAGCGGCTAATATGTACAGTCTTGTACCTTTGACTTTTTTGGGATTTGCGGTTCATTTTTCACTTGAAATTATACTTTGTATGATTATGAGTCACGTCGTAGCTGGCTAGCCTAAGGCATGGTCTAAAACTCCTTATATACAAATTGTTCGAGAAGTCAACGAGAGAAATGGGAAATTAACTTCCGGAACCCAAGCTCTCTCGGACGAGCGGCGGGACTGTTGAGCTCTATACAAACACAACGGCACAACTCGTTTCTAGTGCGTGTGCTTTGCTCACCTCAGTGTATGGTAATAAAACACTTCTTCCTTATTGTCGTCATCTATACAAGACAGCTACACTCCTAGCTTGCTAGCTACAGCTCAGTTGAAAAACCTAGTCTGACTCCAAAGTGCAACTTCACATTGACCTGAGCTGCATTTGGCAAAGTGACGCAAATGAGGAAGTGCCTTAAACCTGCATTCTGAATTCCAGCTGGGGGCGATACGTCTGGTTGCAAAAGAGCTTGGTTTCTGTAATAGTCTGAGAATGAGACACTTCACTTGATTTACCTCTGTAAACATTTTCATAATGAGTATATGGTTTCAATCACTAGATTTAAGCCTTCTGCAATACATAATGATGTTCATTTTTAAATTATGGTCTCGTTGATTTTAAAATCGGCGATAAAGGAAAGGGGCGTTTAGGGCGTGGCTATGGCGTTCGGTTGTACGACAAGACACTCAAAGGAGTTGGCAGTTCAGTTTCTGGTAAGTAATTTTCCATTTTGTTTTAATACTGTTTTTCGTTAGCATCCTAATTAATAAATATCAGTTAGCTAGCTAGATTAATCCTCCCTCGTGTCTAAAATCGTCACATCTGCAACAAAGATGTCTGTGCCCGTAACGGTAAATTATGGGTGTAACTAATAGTTTGTAACTAATGGGTGACGTCACACCCAGTGATATATACACAATCTAGGGTCATAAAGCCAAACCACTCCCATACTACCGAAGTGGTCCCTCTTTTTCTATCACAATTTTTAAATGTTCTTTCAAATAGCTTTTGTTATCAATCCAAATCATCTTTCAACCATTAATTCAACACGGGTCAGTGATGTGTCTGGGAAATGTGGGGACGTACCTGAACATGCATGCAGTGTCATTGGCTGCTGCTGTTTGTTTGGCTGTTTGCATTACACACACATTAACGATGTTGTAGTTCGTCAAATACTCAACTCCAAAAACGTATGACTATTGAAAATATTACATGGGTTTATCATCAATATTTTTGCATGATACAAATTTGTATAGATGCATCACTCATCCCTAAATTCCTGTGAATGTATGGTATTACCATCGCCAGTAGCTATCATCCAACTCTGAGTATGGAAACAGATTGAGAATCACTTTCTTCCAAGAGAAATTAAGCAGAAGAAATTGCAGATAATAATTATTCTTGATTATTATTCAGTTTTTATTATTATTATTGATTATTATCATCATCATCAAGATTTTTTATTATTATTATCATCATTATTACCATTATTGCGGTAGGGGGGTTACAGGTTGTAGTTTTTTGGGGGGGATGCAAAAGCTAAAAAGTTTGGGAAATCCTGGCATAGCATCTAGTTGTCCTCTGATCACCAACTCCCCTCGCTGCACCTACTTGTGGACCACCTACTGTTAGAGTCTAGTGATTCCATTCAAGTCATCGCCAAGCACATTACAGGTGTATATTTATAGGATGGGAGGTGGGGCTCCCAGCTGTTATACACCTGTAGGTCCTTGTCAGGTATGATTGTATTCAACATCATCATCATCATCATCTCTTATGGTCAGACTCAAGGTCCAGTCAGAAACACAGACATGACACACCACATCCATGTATTCATTTCCATGGATATGCTGATAAGAAATCCCTACTGTATGGTAATATACCCTAAGGCAGGGCTGCCCAACCCTGTTCCTGGAGATCTATCCTGTAGGTTCTTTTCAACCCTAACTTAGCACAGCTGATTCAAATAATTAGCTAAATGAAAGCTAAAAAGACATTTTCCCAAAACAAAGGTTGGAGGGAAAACCTACTGGACAGTAGATCTCCAGGAAACAGGGTTGGGCAGGTCTGCCCAAAGGTTTACTACAGTACAGGTTTCTGGTCTCCCAACTGCTGCTGTAATTATATGACAGTGGGGATTCATGGCTGTGCGCCAAAAAAAACAAATACACATTTCCTGGTTCCAATTTCTCAACAGCACAGTGAGAAGTGCTACATTTAAAAAAATATGCTGTTAACATGTTCCTATTATTTAGCATAACATCTAAAGAGGTTATGTAGCCACTTGGAAACACCAGTGAGACCTTTCACTAAAACACTTGGTTGTCTTTTGTTGCGCCTTCCAACAATTCCCTGGTTCTTCCAGGTTTATTATCAAAGAAAAAAGAAAGTGTAAAGTAATACGTTAACAGGCCTTCAACACTGTGAGAAAAGATAGCACAGAGAAGAAAGTCCTGCCAAATGTGCAGTGTGCAGACTCACTCGAGAACCCCAAACTTGATCATGCTCTGCTTGAAGTCGTCCTTGAACTTGACAAACTTGCCCATGTTGTCCTCGTGCTCCACAGAGCGAAGGAGAGGGGTGTCCACAAAGGCTGGGCAAATTGTGTTGATCCGCACGCCGTAGTTCTCCACCTCAGCTGCATCCTGACATGGGTGAAGAACACAAACGAGTCAGTTTGTGTGTGTGTGTGTGTGTGTGTGTGTGTGTGTGTGTGTGAGAGAGAGAGAGAGAAGAGCACAAACATGTCCGAACACAGTCAAGCATAATCACCCAGGGTGAATATGTTGTGTCTAGGCTAACGATTTCTAGATTCCCTAGCCACACATGATTTACATTTGTCATTTAGCAGACACTCTTCTCCAGAACTTACAGTAAGTGCAAGGACATTCCCCCTTCAGCAACTTAGGTTTATATGCCTTGCCCTACACATCCGCTAACCACTAAGCCATTTCCCAGCTCAACTTACCATTAAGCCATTCATTAAGTAAATCACAGTCTGGTATATTCCTGCAGTTTTTTTAATGCTAGCACACACTGCCTATCTGGTGCCACAGTTCTGGATATACTTGATATAATTTCAGGGCTGCTGTGGTCACTCCCATCCACTGTCACTCATGTGACTGCATGTGGGGAATTGTGATAACGCGCGTCATCTGAATCAAAGGATTTTAACTGTCTTTTTTAACTTGTTAACTAGCTGTGGTATGTCTGATTTTAGTTCTGTTCCAATCCCATCTCAGTCTTGTGAAATAGGACAATTCAGCAGGATTCTCACCCTCTACTCATGGCTGCTGCCAGCCTGCAAAGGCCACAAGTTATTGGTTTAACAGGTTATATTGACAATTTAAAATTTGTTTTGGAACCGTTACCCCCCAGCCTAATGGTATCCATCCAAATATGCAGGGTAGCTGAATGCTAGCAGCTAATTTACTGTTTGTGCGGGCATACCCATGTGACTGACTATTGATATTGTGTACCCCTTCTGTGAAACCTCTGTCTATAGTGCCTCATTAGAGTATTGTTCCCCTTGCTAGCAAAATCTTCACTTTAAAGAATGTAGTGATGAATGATGGTCTGATATGCAATATTAAACCTAAGCAATCTAGGTTCTTTCACAATCTAGACCAAGAAGTATTTATGCGAGTAATCTCGTGTAAATCTCAATAAATGCCAATATCCCAATCCAGCCCTGTTGAAACGAAAGTCTGTCTATTCAACATTAGATCGTTAAATTCATTATATTTAAGATCAAATGATAAATATTTTGTTTTTAACTGAAATGCTGTTGGATTCTGTTAGTCTTATTAAAGCCACCCCTTCTAGTTATAGCTTCTGTCACTCAATGAGAACAGGAAATCTCTGTTGGAGATTTCACATCTTTTGAACATCATGCAGTACTACTGAAATGTCAGCCCTCTCTGCTGGTTGTCACATTTTATAGACCACCTGGGACATGTTCCTCTTTTCTTACAGATTTCTCAGAATTTGTCCATTTTTTATACTACTTATAACAAAGTTCTTAGGTGATTTTAACTTGCATGTACTATAGATAACCCTGCTGATATTAAAGCGATGGACTTTAGATATATTAAACTCAATGGAATTCACTCAACATGTTTATGAGCCTACCCACAATCGTGGCCATACACTGGACTTGGTGATTACACAAGGACAAAATATAGAAATATCCACTATTGTTGATGTAGAGTTGTCTGACCATTGCTGTATATTTTTTACTGCAGTAACGCGTAAATTCTGTGATATTCCAGAATGTATTGTCAACTACATTTCAAATAATGTTAACAATTTTAAAACTCATTAACAAGATCCCTCTTCCCGTGATGATCCGGTTAACAATCTATTTAGCAAACTACATGCTACTATTGATGTTGTTGCACCATTGAGAAGTAAACTACAAGTGCATCTTGAAATTTAAAAGAGCACAATGATACCTATAATAATGCAATGGAAAGAGCTAGAATTTTTTTATAAATAATCCCAGAGTCCTTTTCTCAACAATTGACTGGTAAATCTCACCAATTCCACACCTTATGATCTTTAATCAACCTCCAAATGTGAAGAGTTTGCAATGCATTTTATGATAGAATATCTTCAATTAGGTCAGGCATTAATCTGTGGACAACCTAAGACCGTGCTATTAGTTCCCCCAGCTTTATGTACTGTCCTCTTGGACTCTAAAATAGTTGATAAAGACACCAAACATTGTTTTAAACCTTAAGTCTACTACCTGTCCTATCGAACCTATTCCCACATTTTTAAAAAGGTTTTAAACATTTTGGATGATGAAATACTGGCCATTATAAATGACTGTGTTTACAGGCATATTTCAAACTTTAAAATGACCCAGCTGTGGCTAAACCATTACTCAATAATGCATTATATCCTGATGACCTAAGCAACAATAGACCAATTTCTAATCTCCCTTTAAGTAAAATCCTTGAGAATTAAATGCTCATTTAAGTAAAAGTTGTATTTTTGAAGCATTTCAGTTTGGTTTCCGCACCCTGCATAGTACAGAGACTGCTCTCAAAAACGTTTTAAACGACCTTCGATGTTAAACTACCCTTGTACTTATGGATTAAGTGCAGCTTTCGATACCATAGATCATGAAGTTCTGCTTGTAAAATAACATAGCTGGGCTGGCCTCAGTATTGTATTGGTTCAGGAGTAACCTGACTGGTCGTGAATTTTCTGTTTGGGTGAAAATATTTCTAGGTCAACTGGGATATCATGTAGGGTCACTCAAGGTTCCATTTTGGGACATACATATAACTGCTTGTTAGCATTATTAAAATGGGATCTTTCCCCTTATGATTTTACCTCTATTGATACCTTAGTTGAATGCATCTCTGCTATAAACACTTGAATAGCTAAATGATTTTGCCAAGGCCCAAAGAGAGAAACTAACATCCTTCATAAAATCATTAAACCTAGATTCAACAGACCTAGTTAAAAACTTGGGAATAATCCTTGATTCAAACCTAAACTTGGAGTCTGATAAGAATATTTTTTAAATCAGCTTTTTATCATCTAGGAAATATTGCAAAGGTGAGTCCTACAATTTCTGATTAATGTCACCTTGGTTATAGGTATTGAAGGTATCAAGTTCTATCAGAAGATACTATCTCAGATCTTCTCAACTTAAAAACAGTAGTAGACACTTGGCAGCTATGCTTGTTATGGGATGTAGGAGAAGCAATGGTAAAGTGGATGGTGTGCTGAAACAGCTGTTGTGTGAGTTTGAACGCACCGCAATTGCCCTGGAGAAGCCGATCACCCCGTACTTCGTGGCTGTATACACTGGCTGATGGGGCGAATGAAGAAAAGCTGAAAAGTAAAGAAAAAATGTAAACAAAGTGTACAGTCACTATGATCCATCAACAAAGACCAAATTAAACCAATATAAAAGCTCAGACGATTTTTGACTGTGCGAGTCAATCTTTCAATTGACAACTAGCAAATACACTTGGGGTGTTGTTTCTCTACCACACACACACAGTACTGTAGCATATTCTCAATGCTTCCTCAATCTTGGAAAATGTAGACTCCAAGGCCAAGTGATTATTTCCCTTATTTTACAGAACTCAAACGGTCTGTGTTTGTATGTGTATGTACTGTATACACGTTGGGGCCAGCTGCCCCAGTTTGATCAAAATCCTGAGCCCTAAAGAGCAGGAGAACTTGCTTACCATACCAAATAATGGGCTGAACTACACTAGCCTTTGTTATATAGACTTAAAATATTAACCTTCTGAAAACATTTGTTTTTGCTTAAACCAACAATGTTTGAGGTAGAATTAGATGTAACAGGTAACTACTTTTTGGTAATAGGGAAATTACAAGAATGTACTGTTTACATTTTAAAATAATTTTCAATATTGGGAAGATTTTAGGCAACAATTTGTACCTCAGATCCATCGTATCATAGACCAAGTGATACTGGGGGAGGAAGTTTGAAAATAACTTTAAAGAGAAATGTAGTAAATGGCATAAAATTGCTAGCCTCTGTTGTAGTTGTGTCTACCACCTCTGAGGAAGTGAAATCAACCTGTTCAAGCACACAATGTGCCTAATGTTGTGAAAGTCATGAATCTTATCCCAATTGAGCTTATTTTAGTGTTCATTGAAGAATTTGTTTTAGCACACCAAAATACAAAGCATTTTGCGAATATGGTGTGCATTACATTATAATCAACACACACACACGACTTGTCCCAAAACCTCCACACCCTGTTTGGGAGCGGGGAAGTCATTTCCCCATATCACCAAGCAGCTCATCTTATCACACTGCCAGCTCTGCCAAGTAGGTGCACGCACGCGCACACATTCCTTGGCAAAAAAAACAAAACACAATTTTACTCTTAGGCGCTGCCCCAATCACAAGGAGCAATAGCGCAAAGAGATAAGGCAACCCGGTCTGACTTCCATCCAGCCAAAGAAACGTGCAGCAATTTGTTGCACCACCATCTGTTGGCAAACAAGGCACTGTCAGAAGCTAAATAACTACTAATGTGATCCAGTCCTCCAACGATCTTTGTCGACACATCACTTGGCTGAATCAAGTTTACTTCCTCGGCTTTAGAGTAGGTAGCTTATGATAGCTGAAAAGTCTTAACATGTCATTGTCCCCAGCAAAAAATAAAAGCCAATGTATCAAGGAGACAGCAATATCAGCTACACGTTTCATGCTGTGACACACAGGAAATGTGAAGTAACATAATAATATAAGACAAACAACCATTGCAGTCACTGTCAGTCAAAGTTACTTCCCCTTGTGGTAGAACCGCTTGAGAACACACGTCTTCAGTGAACTATAAACTGAGCTACGGCTGAAGTTCTGAAATATTCGAGTGAATGACACTTTACAATGGAATAAAATACAACATGAACCACAAAAATCTACCAGAGAAGCTAGATTTTCAAAATGTAATCTGGCAACATTAATGTCTTGCTGTGTGTAGAGTTTCTTGGACTCGATACTGCATCTTTGTTAATACTTCTATGCCAGAGGCATCATGCTCAGTGATGACGTTGTGTAATTTTTGGCTACAGTTTGCTGCATGACTCTTGAACGACAAATTCAATAACCGTGACAGCGTAATTACTGTACATCGTAAAGCTGCTTGACGGTCCTAGTACCTGGACTAAAAACATGACGCGTGGGCGTCCTTTCGGGTGTGGGGAGGCGTGGACGTACGCACCATGGAGAACAGGGCAAACCGCATGGGGGACATTGAGTCTACTGTGATGCAACTAAGAAGATCAGCCAGCCAGTCGTTACAGAACTGCCAGTTAAGGAAGAAGACAAACACTACGAGTTTACCTACATTTCAATGTTCTTTCCCAGCATGAAAACAGATGGATTACATCAGTAGATTTAAACAGTTTACAGGGGAGTAGCTTAAAGCCTTTTCATGCCGCTGTGGTTGCTTGCTTCTGTGCTTGCCTACAGCTATAATGCGGTTGTCCTTGCGTCAAGAACAAGCTTTCCAACAAAGTAATCAAGAGTAATGATAACAAATCTGATGTCATGTCAGACATATTTTAGCTTTGCTGATAGGTGATATGTGATGGCGTTTTCACCAGTAGCAATCAGTGGGTTGGGAAATTTAACTTCTGAAATAGAACTTAAAATTTTAACCCAAACCCTGAAAGAGAAATTGGGGCAGGCAGCCAAATTGGGTACAAAACTGAATATGGTTGATTTAATTTCAAGGACAGATTCTTTTCACTATGTTGGCTTGAGGAGTCAGTGTATCAACCGTTGTTGCTGGCCCAATTCTCCTAAACCACTAAGCTACCTGCCCAGTGTTTATGTATTCTATCAAATATTTGGATTATGCTGGACATGGGTAGTGTTATTACAACTGCACACCAGTTCCTTTAAGCAAAGTTATTTTTTACGAGGAAGTCAGTGCAGCCACCTTTTTAAACCAGTGGTAACAGCAAAAGTACAGTACTACCTGATTTTAACTAGCTCTGGAAGTAAACACGCTTATGACAACTCATCTACGAAAGATTTGTGTGCTGTGTGTCAGGCCAACTTCAACACACAGCTTCTCTCACTGATCTTTTAAAGATGCAGTCTGTATTTTGGCCACATTCTACCTCTATATTAACCATGTATAAATTACAATGACAAGAATCCTGAAATGGGAGGTTTAACAAAATAAATAAGTTGAGAATAAGAAGAAACTGCCAAAAACAGTGAAAGTTGAAAAAATGAAAAATCACATAGCAGCAAGAGAACAACCAGGTGTGCAGGGGAAGTCAACTGAGCAGATATAATGTCCTTATGTCACAGAAAAATGAGTATGAATGGGCCCAAATGGGGTCATGTCAGGCTCATACGCATTACTGTGACAACCGTGTTGACTATTAAACTATGTTTATATTGATGACATCTGGAAGATTTTAGAACCTTAGTGAGAAACTCAGAGTTGAAAAAAAAAGACTAACAGGAGACAAACAGTGTATGGTCCAAACAAGCAAAAAGATAATGGTAGCCACATGTTCAGTTTTGATGCATGCATTCCAAAAGACTTGAGGGTAGCCAAGCAACAAAACCGGTTTTCTGATTGTAAGATTAAACTTTTATCTTTTCAGAGTTTGCCATGAAGATCAAGAAAAGATTTAGTTTACTTGACTCAGTTGTTTCTTAGTACCGAAGTCAGTATCTACAAACTCAGTATCAGAGTATACTCGACACAGATCAACGATCCCAGCTTTGAATAAAAGGTGTCATCTAGAAAAAGTGTTCTTCAGCTGTCCTCATAGGAGAACCACCAAATATGGTACTCTGAAATTGTATTAGGTTCTCTTATTCGGACAACCAAAGAACCCTTTTATAACCCAAAGGTGTAAAGAAGTGTTGACATTAGACAATTGCATGAGCGTCCACTTTTGGCAAAACTGTCACCATCTTCACATGGTCACTACACATACCACAGTGTGTATTGCAGTATTGTCTGCAGAATATACTGTATGCACACAATCATGTGAAGCTACAATACATCTTCAAGTAATTCTAAGGTTCATGGGAGTATCTGCTGCTTAGAACACCAGAGGTGAAATGACTTACAGGTAACTAAAATGAAATATTAACTGAGATTGATTAAGTTTGTCTGTACAATGGATTCTATATAAAGGTTGCTAAGGCAACAAAACCTGCACACCTTCTAATCAAGGTAGATTAACAATTGAGTTGTATTTACACAGGTATGCTGCTAAAAAAAAAAAACTGACTTAATCACACTTCAAAGTGACTCAGTTAATGGGCTGGCAGCCATCATTTTCTGTTCACTCTATGGATGAAATCCAACAGTCCACCTCAACGAAATGAATACCTTCATTCTCAGTAATAATATGGTTGCTATATCTAGATATAATCTATTTGCACCGCAGACAGAAACAACTGTTTCACAATGCTGCTACTCTGGTAGAAGTTCCATCCGCTGCTTGATAAGGGATACTGTAAAATGAGCAGGCAAAGGATCTACGTCACTACGCAAACAGTTGATTCAGACGGAAAACAATGGTTGTGCCAGTGTCAAACTGTAACGGAGTCAGGTGATCATTTATACCTCATTCTCTCTCCCTGTTGTTATATGCCATTTCAAAACAAGACCTAAGAACACCAAAGGCTTTAGAATCACTGTCCAGGAAAACAGCAAATATCTACATTACAGGATATTGTAAATATTTCAATATAAACACAATGTATAAGTTACATTTTATTTTGGAAAAACAAAAACAGCCACCTTCGCACATGATACAGTAAATCAGCTGCCTAAAAAATGCCAGTTCCGAAAAATCAACTTCTTCCTAAAATTGCAGAAAAGCAGAATAACACATTGACAATAGTTTGTCCATACATAACTTTAGGAGCTCTTCTAGAATATGCTTAACCCCAAACAAACCAATTATACTTTAAACACAGGCCCTGGTGCTACCTCACATACATGCAAAAACACCTTGTTTACACCCAAAGCAAACAAAGTTAGCCCCAAAACCTTAAAAGAAGCAGAGAAACCTGAACTGATATTCAACATGACCTACTTTGGTTTGGTTACAAGCATTACAAAACCTTAACAAGATACATTCATGTGACTTGAGGAAATATTTTTGTATTTCTTTTGTTGCTTTTACCCAACCCATGTTCACAGTCTCCATTAAATGATGACCTCTTATTAAAACAGGTTTGGAGTATACTTTTAATATTCGTTTCCATTTGTCCCACTCTCCTCTTGTGTTTCAAAAGTCAAGAAAAACAAACAATGTCAGTACATTGAATTGAGCAGCCTTACCCGCCATAGAAGAGACATTGACAATCACTCCTCCTGGTTTTCCAAACTCTTTGCTCATATGCTCCAGGCCCAGGTAAGTACCTTTAATGACAGATGTCTTAAAAAAAAAAAAAGATTGCTTTTTATGTTCAACAGATGGAACCGTCACTAATATTCAGACTACATGGAGTAATCACATTGTAGATGCTTTGCTGACTAGGCTAAAGGACATACATTATCTTTAGTTATTCTTAATTATAAGCGGTAAGGATAATACATGGTCTGAATCAAAATCTATCATCACAACAAGTATTGTTTAGTTGTTGTAGAAAGATTGTCCAAAATTCAGAAGACATATACACACCAAATTCACATCAATGGTTTTCTCCCAGTCATTCTCATTGTTAATTCCAGCATTGTTGATAAGAATATCCAATCTTCCGAAGTGGTCAACTGTACTTTGAAAAGCATCTGGAATATAACAACAAGTGTCCAACACTGAGCCTAATCAACTATAGATTGTAATTATGAGAAACGAACAATAACACTGTCTTTGTTTATCTAGGCACATAAAATATTATTTATACCAAATGATAACATAGTGCTCTTATGCTCATTATACAGACGGCTTATATGAACACACAAACTGTTTATCAAACTTTATTTAAGCTATTATGGAAGCCAAAACCCTGTCCATTATAAACAGTGTTTACCAGCAACTTCCATTCAGCTGAAAAAAATCAACAAGTAATTATTCAATAAAAGAAATAAATTTGCTAACATAGGAGTTGTGAGGTTTAAACACTGACAGTATGTGTAGCCTATTAGCAGATCTGACAAATGTCCTGTCTCAAAATATTAAATAGACTGTTGACTTAGTTTCAATCGTGCATTAGTAGTGTTCAGTGTTGTTAGAAAGAACTCTAGAGCACAGTTTAAGGCTACTTCCAAGAACATTCCAATGTTTTCGCCTGAGGGGTTTAAGGAATCGTGTCAAAAGTTGCCTAAACAATCTATTTCCACAAAATGAAAAAAGTCACACACGTCAGAGATAACGAATGGAGGTGATAGGAATGTATATTATAAAATAAAATCTTATACCTAGACCAGGGTTAAAAGGTAGAATCTAGTTCATTATAAACATTTACATGATGAAAAAAATGCAGTAAACATGCCCGATAAAGTTGTCATTACCTTGAAGTTTCGATTTGTCCGTCACGTCACACTCAATAAAAATGCAGTTATCATCTCCAAACTCTCCATCCAAAACCTTTTTGCAGTCTTCCAAAATAATTTGATTCAAGTCAACAAGTGCGACCTGCAGATATTAAAAAGCGTAACATCAACAAACGTCATGTTTTCATTGAAAGTTCAGACTAAACTACCCTAAATATTGAAACCACTTCTTATGCAAGTGGCAGAGCTGGTTTTGGCTCGACTAAACACCAAGAGCGAGGTAGCCTACAAACTCAATAACAGACATCACGGTCGTGCACGTAAAAGTAAAAGCTAGAATAATAATACAATATCTTTACAGAACCAACCTTTGCTCCATTCTTCAGCAGGCTTTCTACCACGGCTCTGCCAATACCTTGAGCTGCACCGGTAACTAGAGCCACCTTATCGCACAGATTCATCCTTGATGCTTCATATGGCTGCAAAACGGTTTAATATTTTATGTAGTCTACTAGATCATCAAGCGATTTTGATTAGTAGACAAGTTGAATCAGGTGTGCTTGATCAGGGCACCAACAGCCAAACTGTGGGCTTTCTAGTGGTCCCCCAAAAGAGGTTTGAGAAACACAGATCTAGATCTAGCACATCAGCTGTCTTAAGGGGCGTGTGGTGTCGAGATAAATACGCACGCATGCACGCACGCACACTTCAATTTTTTAACTTTCCAATCGGACCTTGGACTCGTGCAGCAAGGATAGAATCTACTGGCGCGTCTACATAATTTGTAATATAGTGTTGCTTGAAATTTAGTGAATATAATAAATTACACGTTTTGTAATCACCATGCTATTTTCGTTTAATCAGAACGGGTTTATTTTAATGTGAACTTATGTGACATCAAAAAATAATTAGGAGGGTAAATAATTGGGTATGTGCTCTCACTACCCTCTTCCTGATGCTTAGAGCTCCTTTCCTTTTAGCATGGTGAGTTTTGCAGTCACCGGTATGATGACCAGGTTGCTCATATATAATTTTCCAGGGTCCCTCCAAAAAACTTTCGTTAAGACCTCTAATTTGATTTGTTCGTGTGGTACTTATCTGCTACAGGCAAGGTTAGATGTGAACCAACATATGGAATTGTTGACTATACCTGTGACAGTATATATATACACACACACACATATATATATATATATATATATATATATATATATATATATATA